>QOCX01000002.1:140448-176098 GCA_005959815.1 Sarcophaga bullata
AAACGAATAAGAAAATTTCCAAAAATCTTTAAAATTGCTATAATCTATTAAACAAATTAACAAGGAATTATAAAAAAAGAAACGAAAAATTATAAAAAACAAGAAAAAAAAGAAAATGAAAAATACAAAACAAAAGAATGTTTCATTTTGAACGACTTGTGTCTGTGTCATGAAAAGATTTAGTGTCGTTTTTAATTTTCTTAAAATTTCTTTTTTTTTTTTGTTTTATTTTTGTGTATGTGTATTTAGTTAATTATTTCAATTAAATTATAATGAAAGAAACTAAAAATTAACCAAAAATTAATTTCTTATTTTTCGTTTTTTCTTTCAATATTATTTTTTTTTTTGTTTTAGTTGATTTTACTAAAGTGTTTAGATGCTTTTTAAATATTTTCTGTTCTTTTATACACACTTTTTAGAAATAAAAAAAAAAAATCTTAATTTTTTTGGTTTTTTTTTTTTTGAAAATATTTTTTTGTTTTTATATTATAAATGTTTCAAATTGAGTACAAAAATTTATATTTTAAAAAACTCTAGGTAACAAAATTTAAATACGATATTTTTTTTTATTTTAAAGTTATATAAACTCTACATACATAGTATTTAGTATATATATAGAATGTTACTGAAAAAAAAGTAAATTAAAAAAACAAAAAAAAAAAAATATAAAATAATAACATACATGAATGCTGAAATGAGCTTTAATTACATTAAATATATTATATAGTACGTACTACATACATACTACTACATTTATTAGTAATTATTAATTTTAATCTCAAATTTTTTTTTGTTTTTGTTCAAACATATATAATAGATTAGGTTTTAATTGTTTCTAAAACAAATTAAATAAATTTTTAATTTTGTTGTTTGTTTTTGTTTTTCTGGGCTTACGTATCTAATATCGTTAATATTTGATTTTATTTCATAGACAACAACTTTGATTGGCCTATTGAAAACGGCTCGTCTGTTACGTCTGGTAAGAGTTGCCCGTAAAATTGATCGCTATTCGGAATATGGTGCTGCTGTTTTGGTATTACTGATGGCTACTTTTGTTCTAATTGCCCATTGGTTGGCTTGTATATGGTAATGTGGTTGTATACTTTTCCTTTTTTTTTTTTTTTGTAAACCGAGGTAAAATACTTTAGAACATCTTACGAAAAATATTTGTTGTTCAGAGAAAAATTGGAGAAAATTCCCCTTGAAAGTTTTTAAATCAAAAATTTTTTTTCTAAATCTGTAATTGTTTTCTGACATAAGTCTTCTTAACTATTAAACGTAATCAAACATTTTCTATTGATTTCATTTCTAGAATTTTTAATAAAAGCTATAAAAGAAAAAAAAATTCGACTGGTTGAAGCTGTCCTGACTTTTTTTGTTTTGCATCCTATTTACAATAATTTTTGTGCAATAGTTTGATTAAATTTCCCAAAAAAAAAAAAAATATTAGTGATTTGCTGTTATAGAAGCGAAACCGCAAACTCTATTCACATTTTGAACAAGCTGGCTTGTTTTTTGTTTTCCAAATCCATTGCTTTTTAAACCAAAAAATCAATTCAAAATTATAAAAAAAAGAACTTCCATGAATTTATGACAATAATTTTAAATTTTCCGTAAGATGTTCTATTATGTATGAATAAATTTAGAATTTTTTCCCATACAGAGTATTTCGTACTTTAAACGTATTCCTTAGAAAATTTTCTTGCATCATATGAATATGTATTCAAATTATAGCGCTTACGAATTTGGTATGCATTGGTATGCTTGATTATCTTATAACTAGAATGTGTATCCATTCATCCATCCAAAGTAACTATTCACCCAGTATTACTCGTAGTTTCCCTTTGTAAGAACAAAAACAAAACAAATAAAACTAAACAAATTAAAATTTCATAAAAAAAAATCCAATTCGTCTGTCTTTTTATGTATAAAGATACACAGAAAAATAAAACGTACATCTTACCGAACAGATGTGATTATTTTTATACATAAAAAGCAATAAATGCACGAACGAAGGTTGTTTGATAAATTTATGAAGTCTTTTTGAACCAGATAAGATAATATTTAAATAGAGGTTAGGAACCGTGTTTGAATAGCACGGTAACCAAAAAGCAAATAAATTCCAGGAGAACAATGATCATAAAAGAAATAAGAAAACAGTTTAGAAGATTACAGCAGTGAAATGTGTTTAGAAGAAAGAGATTCTTTGTGCCAATTCTTAACCACATTACCTATAATCTGAGTAATCATGGTGCAATCAGAAGATTTGAGGTCCTCTTTGTACCGTAAGCTTAACGTTTGATTGAAAGAGTGCTCAGAAAAAAATCTTTATTGATATGAAAAACTAAAGAAAAAAAAATTAAAAGAACCCGTAATAGGATATGTCTCTGCAATTAAAATCTGATAAACAAAAAGGTACGTAATCAAAATAATTTTCTAGAAAGTTTATAGCATAAGATGTATATTTTTTTTCTAATTTTTAAAGATATTTTATAATTTCTTCAATCTTTGCAGAAATACAATAGAGTATGAAATCTATTTCCCGCAACAAGAAGGCAAGATGAGCTTTAAAACTTACCACAGTAAAAAAAACTGAAAACCCTTCTTGTAAGTAAGTTAACTACTATGAGATCGGTAGCCTGTTATTCACAGTTTCTGTTGGAGATCTAGGAAAAAAATATTCATGACTAGCCATGAAAACAAACATTTCCCAGACGACAATGTCCGGTGACATCTGTTAATATCAAAGAAAATAATCCGTTAGCCTGCGCCATTACATTGTCCTTCTACAGTTGAATCTTTTCGTTTCTTGTATGAACTAAGACTTGTTTTATTAATACGCATGATCACCGATGCCATCCCATTGAATTGTACCTCAATACAAAGCTCCAAAAGTGCTCCGCTCTCCGAAAGAAGTTCAGTAAACTACCACTTATAGGAATAGATCAGATTTCCGTCGAATTTAATTGACACCGATATAAAAAGTTCAAACTGGTATCAGTTATTGCTATGCATTTGTATAAAATATGTCCTGTTGTTTTTATACTTCTCCAGGGAGAGCCAGAACTTTGTTTAATCCAACTAACTAACGTATGCAATTATGTTTTTAGCTCAGATTGTATTGTCTACTCTTCTAACTACAACTTACAACTGGTAAGTTATGAGCCATATTCTTACGTTAAATTTACCATGTGCTGGTTGCAATTAGGTCCAATAGCCATGACCGCCATCCAATTAATAAATTTTAATTTATTTCAATATTCTTCCTTACAGTTGATCTTACCTATCCAGTCGCATTTAAGTCGATCGGGGGTTAGTATGGCATTTCTGTTATTTGTCTATCCTCATTGGTCCTTGCGTAATGTGTGATAGCCTCTAAGCATGACTTTGCTTAGTGTTGTCAACTATATTTTCCAATGTTCGCTTTTATTTCGGCGAAGGCTGTTACGATTTTAACTAAGCTAGGGTCAGTTAGTTCTGAGATATGATCTGCTATGTGTGCTCAAGTAAGCAAGCTTTGATTTAACAAAGACTACGTCCCCATCATATCCTGTTCCTTAAAACACTATTGAGAAAAAAGAACCAATTTAGAAGGCCTCTTCTATAAATGCTATAGTATTGGCGATCTCTAGGAAAGTTTACAATTATTAGGTCCGAATTAAAAGATATTTTAAGAATGTGAATGTAATTGAGGTGTAATTTGAATTGCTACTTTTGAAGAAAGAGTGAAAATGTATATTAAAAATGAGTTCTTAGAAATGGGGTGAGTATTTGAATACTGCTTTATTGTAATGCTTTTAAATACATAGTTTAACGAAATAGAGAAATAATTTATCAAACAACCTTCTTTTTTTTATCATTTTGCATTATATTTGCATTGAATATTCATTTTATATTTGAATTAAAATGTTATTATTAATTAATTAATTGATTAATTTTGCTTTTGCTGTTAAATATTGTAAATATACTGAAATATTTGTATGATTTCTTTAACTCTCAAATTGTTCAAATTTGGAGCACATATATGGTGAATATTTTCCAATAATTTATTCCATAATCAAGAATTTAGATTTTTTTCATTACAAAACGACAATACAAAAGGAAAAAAATCTAAATGCAATTGTATGTGGATAAATGGTATTTTTTTTTTTGATGAAACTATTTGGAGCCGCTAAAACAAAAATAACAAAATTTTCCTAAAAAAAAAAATAATGAAAATATGGACCAGCTTTAGCCAATAAACGTTTATACATATTGTATGTAATTTTTTGAATACAATAACAATAACAAAAACAAAAATTTTTTTACGTTTTTTAACTGAATTTGTTTGCGCTGTTAATACTTTAAAAATAATGCTTTTGTGAATTACTAAATAATGATGGTGATGATGATGATGATGATGATGATGATTTAATTTGTTGTAATTCGAAATTTTCAAATCTTTTGTTTCAATTTCAAAATTTGTATTCGTATTCGTATTCGTATTCGTATTCGTAATCGTATACATATTCTATAAATAAACAATTCTATTAAGATTTTATGTACCGGTCAAAGGTATTGAGTTGAGTTGCACGTATCGTTGCTGTAATATTTTCCACCTTTTTATAGGTATGCCATTGGCAATGCTGAACTTACAATGTCAAAAAATATAGGCTGGTTACATACATTGGGGAATGATATTGACGAACCCTATTCTGAAAATAAAACCGGTGGTCCTTCTATCAAGGTAAACGCACACACAGGCACACACACAATCACTCATATTTGTATAATCCCCAAAACATTGTCTCCATACACACACACCCCCACACAACACAGACACACCGACCAACAATCTCCTATAACCTAAGAAAAGCTGTTCAATCTCTAAGTGCTTGCAACCTACAACACATTAATACATACATAAATACATGCATATGTACAGAGAGGCAAATTGAGAGCGAGAAAGAGAGTGAGTGAGAGTGAGAATAACACGTAAACACTTTAATATTTACAGTCCCGGTATGTAACCGCGCTATATTTTACGTTTACCTCATTGACTTCGGTGGGATTCGGTAATGTGGCTCCAAATACAGATGCAGAGAAAATTTTTACAATATGTGTTATGTTGGTGGGATGTAAGTTGACTTATTATAGTAGCTTTTGTAACCGTATACAAATCAATATCAGCCTTTATTGAATATACTAATTTCAGCTTTAATGTATGCTAGTATTTTCGGTAATGTTTCGGCCATTATCCAACGATTGTATTCGGGTACAGCCCGCTATCATACACAAATGTTAAGGGTGCGAGAATTTATAAGATTTCATCAGGTATTTTTCATTGAAACTAACAATTTAAAAACAAATTTACTTTATTACTCTAACAACAACAAAACAACATTAACGAAAATCAAAATTTTCTTTTTATTTTTCTAGCTATAACGGTATTGTGCTAAACCAAAACAAACACAAAATTCTTTAGAAACCGTTATAGCCGTATTTGACTGTTACAGAACTAGCAGTAGACTTGGTTATGTGACACCTTACGCTCGGTCACATTTCCAAGTCTATTGCTTACGTTTGTTTATTTTTTTAATTTTTTTTTTATGCCACTTACATATGTATTCATTTTAATGAAATTTTTATTTCAAACATATTACAAACATATTTAGATACCCAATCCTTTAAGACAACGCTTAGAGGAGTACTTCCAACATGCGTGGACCTATACTAATGGCATTGATATGAATTCTGTTCTAAAGGGTTTCCCCGAATGCCTACAAGCCGATATTTGCCTTCATTTAAATCGTAAATTATTACAGAATTGTCCAGCTTTCTCTGGTGCCAGTCCGGGTTGTTTAAGGTGTGTATGAGCGAAAAAAATTTTATTAACAAAAATTATTTATACGTGTCTGTTTGAATATGATTTCTAGAGCATTATCGTTAAAATTTAAAACCACACATGCTCCACCTGGTGATGTTCTAGTGCATAAGGGTGATGTGTTGACCTCATTGTTTTTTATAGCCCGTGGATCCATAGAGATTCAGCGAGACAATACAACAATCGTTATATTGGGTAAGTTTCGTAAGCGGTTTAAATTGAATGTGTTTTCTTTTGTTTGATATTTGTTAACATTTTTGTAAATATTTATCGAAACTAAAATATTGTGACAGATTTACGGGCAAAGTGATTAACTTGAGTACAAATTTTTAAATCAATTAACGTAGTAGTACTTAATAATTGTCTGCAACACGTTAATTGATCGTCTTTGAAATTTAAAACGAATTCGAAATTTTTAAATAAATATTGAATATTTTTCTTTAAATAAACATAAACGTACATATAACGATATGAATTTGTATTTATTTTTTGCATTTTCTAGGTAAAGATGATATATTTGGTGAGAATCCTTGTATCTATCCCAACATTGGCAAATCAAACGCAAATGTACGTGCCTTGACCTACTGTGATTTGCACAAAATTCATCGAGATGATCTTTTGGATGTGCTGCATTTATATCCGGAGTTTTTCGATAGTTTTGTTAATAACCTGGAGATCACGTATATCATGAGAGATGTGAGTAGAAAATTATAACTAGGACGGCATATTCATATTCTCAGTTGTTATCTGGCTCTTGGTAGAATAAAGTTGAATCCCAAAGGCTGAGGATTCTTTAAAAGTTTCTGTTATTTATGCGAAGGCAATATTTATAGTCTTCTGTGGATTATTGTGGGCTTCTATAAATATATTTGTCTTCACTTTCGACATTGCCTTTGTTTTAGTTTTTCATCCTTTTCTAAGGCTATTACGGCCTTATACGTCCTTTAGCCTATTGTCTACCTATCTTTTAAATTTTTATTCTAATGAATTACAACCTCACCGGACGCTAGATTTTTATTCAATAGTGTAGTAATTTATCTAACAGTTGTTGAATATCTATATATGTATACCATACATATATTTTAACTATGAATAATTTTTAATTTTTTTGTTAATTTTAATTATTATGTGTGCGTTTTGTTTTTTCTTCTTTCATTTAAAGGAATTCACATCTGGTGTTGATGTGAAACATAAATATTTACGAGTTAAATCGATGGATAAAGAACGCAGTACAAGTGATATGAATTCAATAAGAATGTAAGTTTCTGGAGAATGCGAGTGCATGTAAGCAAAATTAAAAATATTTATATACATACATATTTATATACATATATACTATGTACGTACATGTGTGCAATTTATCAAGAATTCACAAAATAAAATTTGTATGTGAAAATCAATGAAAATGTTGAAGAAAAAATAAATTCGTTTCGGTTTCCATGTGTTTAATATTGTTTTTTGCAGTGTCGGTCTTCAATTTAAGACTGCCAATAAGTCGTATATGCGTGATAATGGGCAAAAAGATACACCCGATGTTAATTTTTATGTGGGCAAAGACAGTAACAATTATAAATATGCAGCAGCTAACAAAAGTGGTACGTATGTACATACGTAGTTTTCTCTACACATTTTTCCACTAACAATTAACACTTATTGACTTATTTTTTTTTCCTCAAAATTTATTTTTAGATTATTTTTGAATTCAAGCATTAAGCAATAAATCTGTAATATTAAAAGAATCTTAAAAAAGAGCATAACCATGTTAAAATAAAAAAAGGCTCAATTAGAATGACAAAAAGCGTATTTAAAATTAAAAAGAAATTTATAATTGGTTTAATATTAAATTTTGAAAAGACAATAGAGAAACAAAACAGTTTTAATATGTTAAATCCATTTTTTTTATTATATTAATTACAAAAAGAAAAATTTTATTAAAAGCATTTCAAGAATTTTAAAGTTTCTTAAAATTTGATATTAAAAAAAATACTCATAATGTGCTATGAACAACATAAAAAAAAAATTTAATAAATTTATAAAATAAAAACAGAAAAACTTTTAAATTAAAAGCATAATCACAATTTATTATTTCCATTTGTTTCAATTTCAAAGTTAATCAAATACTAAAACGAATAAGTTGGTTGGTAAGTTAATTAGAAACCTTGTATTAAATGCAATTTTTATAAGCAAAAAAGTGGTCTTTAATAACTTTGTTTTAAACATACATAGTATATGTACATACTTTAATTTTTAGATTTTAGTTTAATCAATTTTATAACTTATTTTTCATTTGTAGCAA
This sequence comes from Sarcophaga bullata, assembly GCA_005959815.1. Classification (NCBI taxonomy): domain Eukaryota; kingdom Metazoa; phylum Arthropoda; class Insecta; order Diptera; family Sarcophagidae; genus Sarcophaga; species Sarcophaga bullata. The sequence goes on from QOCX01000002.1 coordinate 148,608, forward strand.
TCAGTATTTGTTGATTTTAAACGAAACGAGCAATCGATATTAAAAATAATTTATTTATGAAACACTCAGAAAAATTAATTTGTACATTTCTTTATTATATTCTAAGCAAAAACATGAATAATGGCAGTAGGAACTTTTATTTGGTGCATTTTATAATATTCAGGTTCATGGGTTTTATAATATATCATGATGTACTGTACTATTCTATCGTATACTATATTACTATTCTATAATTATTCTATACTGTACTACACTTTTTTTCTATGGACGTAATGAAAACGTCTGTATCTGACATTCGCAGACATATGTTTTGCCTTTTTTGTCTTTATCTCTTGAACATATGTTGAATAGTTTCACCATTTGTTATTCCAATCCATCATTAGAATAACCCATTCCTCCATTATTTGGGGAACCCTTTGGTTTTTCAAGTACTTGCATTGCGAATGCATATTTGGCTTGCCCTGTTTCGCATATTGCATTCAATTTTATATAGAATCTATGCAATACTTCTGTTAAAATACTGTTTAAGTTAGTATTTGCAGATAATGCCGCTGTAGGTGTCATACGATATATGAATATAACACTAATTGATTAGAATCTACTCTATACTTACATATGTAGTAACAAACAGAACTTTAACAACTCTTTTAAATTTTAATTTTTAGCAATAAATTCATTTCCACTAGAAATTTTTCGATATACTAAAATACGATATACGATATAAAATTTGAGTTTTTTCTTTTTGACTTCTTTTTGCATTTTTTAGAGAGTATAGATTTTTTTCACTACAAACTTTTAATTAAAATACAAAGATTTTTTCAAAATAAATTTCTATAAGCTTCTCCCTTTCCTTCTCATAAGCTTTGGTTGTCTAGAAGAGATATTATGGATTGAAAAACTTAAATTGTGTAACAATACACAGATACGTTTCGCTAATTGTTTCCTCATCAAAACATCTGTAAATTTAATGAGACTTAATAAGCAGGGGCTCGTAAAAAGTTGGTTTTCGTTGAATGAGCTCTAAATTTTTTTTTTATATTTGTTTGTGTTTATATTGTTAATGCTTCATATCTCAAAATATAACGTTTTTTTTTAAATAATTTTAAACTGTATACTTACGCGTTTTAAATATTAAATAAATAATTAACCAAATGTCTTTGAAAATACTAAGCAATGCAGTTTTTTTTTAAGAATCCACTATTAATAAATTATAATCTGTTCAATCGATTTTAGCAATTTTCCGTATGATTTTGATTCAGGTATTTATAGTTATTAATTTAAATTTGTGAGTGTATTATAAAATTTATTGACGTATAGGCTATGGTAAGAAGTAAATAAACCAATAATAAAATTAAAATTGAAATAAAAAATCAACGGCTAACCTTGTAAGGTCTTGGTTATTTTTAAATAAAAAAACGATTACAATTGTAAAACAATAACAACAACTAATAAAATAATAACGATTACATACATTTGCAATTGCCTGTAATTACACGCTCCCATATTGATCAATTCAAAACGTACACAATTTACTCACAAAACATTTACACACTTTGTTATGCCCTTTTTCCTTTACCTTGAATTTGAAACAAACATACATACTTCCAGTAAGCATTTAACATGTGAATTTTTGTTTTTGTTTTTGTTTTTGTTTCCATTTGTTTTCTGTTCATATATGCCCATATGGTATTCTTGTTTCTTTGCCTTTTTTTCAACTATCTTCTCCCAAAATAAAACAAATTTGAATTAAAGCAACAACAATAAAACATTCTCAGTTCTCATAAAGAGAACAAAAATGCACAGGCGAAAAAAATACCCTTATGGTTGATACAAAAACAAAACGAATATGTACAAGGGAATAGCTGTTTTGTTTAGAATTTTTTTTAGTTCTCTAAGAGAGTGATTCTTTACGGACGCGTTTTGCGAGTAGGAAAAACTTCTGGAAAAATGATGTGAGCGCGAATTTGTTTTTTTTAATTTCGAAGAAAAAAAATGAACATGTAACTTGTGTGTGTTTTGAGAGAATGCAAATGTAATTCGAGCAAAGTGTGTTAGCGAAACAATTGAGAATCACTGTTTAATTGGATACATTGGGGACTGGAGTGCTCTCTGTAATTGTTGCTCTCTTGTCTAGACTGTTGGCTGCTTGCTATTCGACACTTCTCCATACATACCATGTGCAGAATTCAGAAATTCCAAAATCAAACAAACAATACTAAATAAATAAATGAAAAAAAAAAAACAAAAACGCAACAGTGCCACCGTCGACGTCGTAAGTCATTATTGTCGTCGTAGTAGCCGTCATCTATGTTTTCAACGTTATTGTTGTTGTAGTGGCTTTAGATAAATAACGAGCCAGCCAGTAACCGACTGTGTAAAACAAAATAAAGAGTGTATCGTTTAAACCACATAAACACACAGTAATTAATAATTTAGTTGTGTTGCTTTTTTGTTATTGGTTAGTGTGTTATATTTTAGTTTTTTTTTCTTATTCTTCAGTGACTTTTGATTCATATTCTATTTTTGTGTTCATCATCAAGAAATTTAAAGTTGTTGTATCAACATTTTTATTAATTTTAATGAATCAACTCTGTGCAACAATTTAATTGAAGATACACAATTAGAGCAGACAAAACAAACGAAACCGCGCTCAAAAGACACACAAAAAAGAGACAGACACCCTTAATAATAATAAAAAAAAGAAAACAGCTACAACAGCTATAACAACAGTAGCAGTAATAATAATAATACACAAGAATCATACGAAATTATCAAGAAATTCTTTTAAATTATTGTGTTGCCTCATTTTAATTTGAAAATAATTATTGAAAAAAAAAGAAATACACAATAAATGATTTTTCCTTTTCTTGTTCTTCGTTAAGTGAAAAATTTAAACAGTTTGGTTATTAAATAATTTTATGAATAATAAATAAATTTCAATTCGATTGATAAAATTACTATGGACTACGAAATTGTTGCTTTCTTAATGGCTCTCCTTTTGTGTCCAAAAATATTTACTCTCATACTCATATGGTAGATGAGTATGCATGTAGTATAGTGTTGTATAAATTGTGTGCGATTTTGTTTTTTCATTGTGCGTTCGCCGGCTGATGAAGAGAAAAAAAGCAAAAAAAGGAAAAATAAAGAAAACGCAAATAAAGTGTAACGAAATAGTGTTTAATTAGAGTGGTTGTGTTTTTTGTTTTGCCGGAAAGTATTTAATTTAGATTGTAATTAATTTAATTTAGCAAAACAGAATTACAAAGAAAATATTTCTTCATACACATACGTATAAGTGTAGTGCATATTAACAAATTAACAAAAGAAATTATAAATTCGATTCTGTCCAAATATTAGAGAAGATCTAATATTGGAGTTGTGTTTGTGTGTCGATTTATGTATGTGTTTGCGTTGAATCAAAAAGTAAAAAAAAATTATAACAGATATGGGTTAATCGGCAACAATGAGTATACAAATAAAAAATTAAAATAAATTAAGATAAATCAATTAAAATAAATTAAATTAAACTATTTATTGTGAAAAATACATGCGTACATACATATATATTGGAAAAATTGTGTCAAAAACGATTTTCTTTAAAGAAAAGTTAATAAACAAATTAAATTAAAAAACAGAAACTGTATTAATATTAAGGTAAGATATAGAATTTTGATTGAACCAACAACAAGTTGAACTCCACCTTACTACTTTGTATTTACGCCATTTATTTAATTTTATTTATAACATATTTATACTATTTTACAATAGTCAAAATTCAAAACAAGGAGTACAAGTTGTTTTTTAGATTTAATTTTTTGGAATGTATTTCTAGCAAAAACTCGGCGTGTACATAAGTATTTAAAATTTGTTTGTACACACAGTGGCGGGCAAAAGTGTGTGAACATTAACGCTGTTAGCACTTAAATTCTTCTATTAAATGCCTTCCATTCCATTTCTTTATTTGATTCACTTTGGACAGCGTCTGGGTAATAGTCGGGTATTAAACAATTTCTCTGCATGATTTATCACTTTCTGTTAAATTTATTTCACTTTTTTATTAAATATTCTACGACGTGTAACATTACAATTTCGTTTGCATTCATACTGTGTTGTTCGCTAGTGTATATGTTCAAAGGATGCGTGAAAATAGTTGAAACTAAATACAAAAATAGTGAAAATAAAGTGTAGTCAGAACTACAACTTAGTTTCTCGCATGCTTAATTTTGTCCATGATGTGTTACGGGTTTAATTTTGACTTCGAACAACAGATTGTTGAGAAACTTGGCAATTTTATTTACTCTCAGAGCTTTTACCAGCAGACTGCTAAGAGGAAGTCGCTAAAAGGAAATATTTTTTCATCTTCCTTTATGTTTGAGTTGTTTCAGATAGGATTTGAACCACAGTGTCGAGTTGAATACTTCAACAGGCGGTTGCTAAACATCTATCTTTAAAATAACTTATAAAACTTACTGAGTGAATCATAATGGCATTTGGTTTATGTGTGACGTTAGTCAAATCGTAATCATGATTTTCATATGAATTACAAAAGATTCTATTTTTCCTTGCGGTTATTACCGAACGTTTATAATAGACTGTGGCATAGCGACTGCAATGAACAATAAAAATGAGCTTTAAATAAAATAGTGTAATAAATGTTGTCCCAACACCAAGTGTTTCACTTTTAATGCAATATGAAGGAATTTTAATAAAAATAACCATGAAGGACAGCTAAGCATGTATCATATCTAAAGATACTGACTATAAAAATACTTTCTGTTGCCAAGTCTATTTTAAATTTTGCAAAAGAGAATAAGCTTAATTACTTCTGATCAGGCGCTCAAAGAACTCCATTATCAAAGGTATTGCATACTATCCTTAACTGGCTATGATCAGGTCAACATCTTGGGCATAGTTGGAATAATGCTTTCGATGCTAATTTTACAACGAGAATCGGGGGATAGAACCTTTTATGATAATGATTTACATATGCAAGAGAAAATTTGTTGATAGATTCAAATCAAGCAATCTTTTCAGAACAACTGAATTTTCGATTGTCCCTTGCATATCCCGTTTACTGTTATAATTGCATTTGTGTGAATCTGCTTTCAGAATATATCATATCGTCATATACGCATATTTACCGATAGTAAAGCAGCCATTAGACCTCATATGGGTTCCTGTGCTCGGGAATTTTGAAGACAACAACAATGTCGAAACCCTTGCAAGAGCTGGCACAATGGATTTCTGCTCATTAGGCTATGAATACTTCGTAAATATTACAACATGCTCTTATACGTGAGCCTAGATAGTTATTCCCATTGATGCGGCTGTCAATTCAACTTGATCTGACCTATGCTTTATGATAAGCAAGAACTAGACGACTTTTCCTGTGTGGATTATTTGATGTGAATTGAAGTCTTTTAATTTTTAATAATTTTCTAAAAGCATAAGGAAATTGAAACCGAAAGATTCTGTGTTATAATTTCTTTAAAAAAATTCCAATAAGTTTTGTTTTTATTTATTTTTGTTACTTATAATGCGCCATTTACGAGTACACAAATATTCTTTAAATTTTCTGTAGACATTGTCATCGTATGAATGAACATGTCTATCAGTTTCTTATTCCATAATTTTAAACAACATTTTCATATATGTATGCGTGTATGTATGTATATATGACAACAAATATGTCTATTTATATATAGAAAGCTTAATTTTTTTTTTGGTCAATGGATTTTAGCAGAAAAATTCGTTTATTTTTTTTGATTTTGTTCAAAATTTCATGGTCATTTTAAAATTTTTGTTTTATATTTTTATTGTGTTTTAATTTTGCTGTTGTTTTTCTCTTTAAATTTGATTTTATATTTTTGCCACTGATGGTATGGATGTTCTCATTTATTTTGTATACAAATGTCTGCAGCTCATTTATTCTTAATGTCACTACTGATCAATGTAACTACTATGTATGCCTAGAAAGTAAAATTTCTCTCGCTCTCTGCTTTGAAGATGTTAGAAAAACTTGCAGTCTGACTGTTGTTTGTTTCCAAATCAATGGCATCGTTTAATTCCATTTAATGATTGCTAATATCTAGTAAGTTTTTTTTTGTCTCTCCTTTTTGTGGTATGCTCTGAGTGTGAGTGAAGAATTTCTTGTCATCTTTTTATAAAAAAAAAATTTATTTTTTTTTATTTTTTTTTAAATTTTTTTTTTGTTTTATTTAATTTACTGTTGTTGTATTACATATATATGTATAGCGACATATATATTCTTTCATTTTTCTTTTGATATTTGTTGTAATTATTGTAGTAATAAAATATTTTATTTGGCTAACCATTTAGACCTAAATCTAAATGCTAAATAACGTCATCAATACTGATTGTCTTCAATGTATACAGTAGAAAATTCATTCGTATTACTCATGCGCTTTTCAAACACATTAGTTTTCGCATAGACGTTCGTTTGAAAAGTTGCCTTTAATTTAAACAATTTTACAAAAAATTCAAAAAAAGTTAAACTTTAAAAAAAAAAAGAAATAGGAAAACAACAAAAGCCACAAAAAATACATCTCAATGTAGCTGAAACAATAACAACAACTTGAATAAAAAAAAAAACGTTCATATTGTATATACAATTTATTTTATTCAAGTGAAATACAAAAAAAAAATAAAAATAAAAACGTAGTGTTAAAAGGAAAAGTGCCGAAATCAAATAGTCTAAAACGTAGCAAACACTTGTCAAGTGGACACAAAAAAAATAGAACAAAAAAAAAAAAAGAAACAAGGAAATTATAACGCGTCTTAAAAAGGAAATAAAAAATAACTTTAATCCAAATTAACAAGGCAATCAATTTAATTATTCCTTGAATTGAATTGAATCGACAATTTGAAAATTATTGTCATTGGCTTTGATTTGCTTTTCTGTACTCCTGGTTGTAAGAAGTAAGTCACTAGCTTGCTAATAAATAAATAAAATTATTATTTAAACAATTAAATTTAATTGAAAACTTTAATTAATCTTAAAAATACTTTTCTTTACTACTTGTTATACAAAAAGTGTTATTTTTCAAACGTTAGTTAGTAATTTAATATTTGAATCTACTCCTCATCGTATAGTATGCAGCAAAAGGAATACAAAATCAAATTTAGTGCAGTCGTTTCATTCCTCTATAAAATATATAAAAAAATATATAAACTATAAAGAAAAACAATTTCCATTAATTGATATTAATCAAAAAATAAAAATATAAAAAAGAATACAAAATTCAGAACATAAGGCACCAACACGAAATAATTGCATAAAAAAAGAGAAATTCTTAAACGAAAAACTACGTACGTCCGAGCGTATAAAAAAATATTAAAAAAAAAACACGCACACACACTCATACAAATAAAAGTGAACCATGCATTGTTCACACAAAATATGGACAGAATTCTACTTGCAATTACGGAACGTTCACATGAATAAAATAAAAATAAGATTTTAAAATTATTTTTTCTCTATTATTTCTACTCTAATATTTCTTTTTAAATGAATTAATTTTGGAAAAAAAAAACAAATTGATCAAAATAACACAGTCTAGGTTTTAACAAATTTTAAAGAAAAAGAAAATTTGATGATAACAAATCTTTTATGTTCCAATAAATGCTACGGTAGACTAGAGTATTAGCTTACTAGACACGAATTCTCAGTTCAAAACAAAGTTTTGAGGTATTGAATAGAAAATATGTGAATAAGAAATAATTTTGGCGTGGAAGTCTTTTGACAAAAATGTGAGTGTAAATTATTGCCATGGAAATATTTTCAAATCTGTTGTTTTTTGGGCGATATTAAATGTTGCTTTTGTCTCAATGACAACACTAGACTGAAATGCGCATCAAATTGTAACAAGAAACCTATGTGAAGGCGGAGATGTTTTAATTCTCCAACATAGGCAATTTGTTTAAGTACATGTTGGAATGGAAATTTATTTTCGACAAAATTCTGTGATTTTCCTTAATGAAATTAAAGAGTTGACAACGTTGTTTGCTTATTTGTAGTTTCTATTTGTGATAAAATAATCTCCTAAGGTTTAAGATCCAAATTAATAGTCCAAAATTTGCTGTGCGGTGGTTCAGTTGCTCGTAATACCAAGCAGTTAACAAATTTCGATCGCTTTCAGTGTTTTCCCTTAAAAGTTCTATATTATCATACGTTTGCTAGTGATTTTCGCGTGGAAAAGATTTTAAGCTTTAAGTCGTTATTTAAAATTAAAATAATGAAAGAGAGAAAAATTTCTTTATAATTTGAATATTTAATCTAATTTTATTACGTTATTTTACGTTATTTCATTATGTAACATAAAACAATGTGCTTCGATTGCAAAATTGTTTACGTAACTTCTTTCATAAACATAATCTGCCTGACTTATGACATAACCGATCATCACATGACTTTACTTTTCTTCTTCTAACACGGGTTTTTTGCTTCTACGGATTTTTATTGAGATTATAACCAAACAGTTTTTTTTATATTTTATTACGTAACACAAAACCATGTAATTTTTTTTTAAATTTCACTTTGGAAGTGTCCAATTTCCTTAGTTGTTCCTTCATCAACTAATTTCTAAATAGTAAATTGAGAATGTGTTCTGCTTTCAAAAATTATAAGTAAAAAGTAACACAAAAATAAATAATTTACAATACTTTTAAAAAATTCAGAAACTGCAAAAATGCACAAATATTTTATTATTTGAACAATTTGCAGCTTTTTACAGATTTTTTTTTCTGTAAAAAGCTGCAAATTGTTTTTTTTTTTTTTTGCAAGTTTACATAATAAATCGTTTGTTTTTGTAATTATAAAATGGAACTTTCCGAAGTATCGCCTCTTAATCCATTAAGATTCGTTTTTAATTAATTCCGGGGAACTAGACGAATTTGTTTATTATATGGAAACGATTTAACAGATTTTTTAATTCGTTCTTTTGTTTTAATGTATTTCAGTAAATTGTATACTTTCCACCTGGCACCTGTAAAGGGTAAAGAAACAAAAGAAAAATCTGTATAAAGAAAACTTTATTGAAAAATTAAACTCGAACTTGAAAGGCAAATGTTTATAATAATACGACGATTTAATAACAGTTTTTTTTATATGTAAACATAAAAACAAAAAAAGTTCATTCTTAATTATTCTGTAATTGTGTAGAAATAAACCAAATTTTAAATGAACCGTTTATTTTATAAGCACACACACCTATATTCATGGATATTTATTCATACACACGTTCAACACGCGAACACATTTGCTCATACATTTGTACAATAGTGAGAGTATATATACGTGTGTGTAGCGACTTCCTCGCGTTACAACAGGCCAGTTATAGTGTGTTCTTATCAGTTAAAGGCAAACCGAATAACCATTAGTAGCTATAAAATTGTATTTGTTTGTATGAATGTTTCATAATAAATAATAATATTAATAATAAATAAAAACAATAACAAACAAACAAAAACAAAAAGAAATACAAATAATATTAAAAGATATAAACAATTTGTATCGATATCATTAACCACTACGTTTGGCTATTGTTTATAATACGGACTTGTTGTTGATTTTTTCTTTTAGTCGAATGACAATGACAATAACGATAAACATAGACACTCTCTTACTACTTACATATGTGTGTAAGTAAGTATTTATCTACATATGTATGTATGTGTCAACAAATTGTATTGTATTCACAAGCAACATGTCCAGTACGCAACGGTATACGTAACACATAATCGAAAATGCCCAATAACAATTAATTTTTGATATTCAAGCAATACCCATACAATATTGATGTTGATTATGATGATGATGATGATGATGATTATGATGATGATGATGATGGGGTTTGATTTTATGCTCCCTATACGCTCTTTATGTGCAATTAGTATACCCAAAAACATTTTTTGCTCTTACACCCTGTCTCACTCTCTCTCTCTCTCTTTTGCTTTTTATATGTGTGTCTGCATGTCAACAGAATCCTTGGGGAGCCATAAGTAAACGTTCAAGTCTTGTCTGATAAAGTAAGTCCTTTTGATAAAAATATCAACAATTATGGGGTTTTTCTTGACGTTAATAGCATCAATAGCAAATAATATCGACAATAAATGGAAATACAAAAAAATATCACAATAAATACAGGCACATCTACACATACATACAGATTTATATACGTACACAAAAAAAGAAACAGAATGAGAGTTCAGTGATCTTTTTTTTTTTTGTTGTTGTTTATTCAAATAAAATACGTAATGAATGCAAATACCATTGTAGACCCAATAATGTTCGTGTGTGTTTGTGAAAATGTCTGGAAAGAGGGACACAAAAACAAAAACAGAAATATAAAAGCAATAACAATAAATTTTTTCGTTTGTTTATTTTTAAACCAAAAACAAACAACAAAAAAAAAACCTTAAAAACCAAAATAAAAATATTAAAATTGACAAATTTTAAATAAAAACTCATATACACTCACACCGACATTTTTACTTTCATTGGTGAACAATTTAAATAGAGATAGAGACAGTGATAAAGAGTATGAGAGTGAGGGTGATAGTGATAGTGTGAGAGACTCTAATAAAATTAATGAGGCGCTCTTTTATTTTTTGTTTTGTTTTGTTTCTTTTACTTAGAATAACGAACAATTTATGAAAATTGCTCAAGTGTTTAATGAAATTTGTGCTAACCATTTTTAGAAATTGGTTGGAATTTCTATTAATGGAGTATATCGAATTGAAATGGATTTTTCAAGTTATTGACCAAAATTGATTTTATTTTTGGCAAGTATAAAACAATAAAATAAATAATTTATAAATATATAAACAAATAAATAAAATAAAAATGGACAATTGTTATTATTTTATCTTAATTTACTCAAATTTAAATTAAATGCTTTAATAGGTTTCCTTTCTTATTGCTTCCCTTTCATTTTATCCTGAAATAGAATGTTTCTTTAAGGCTTACTTGCTGGTCAATACTATCCTTAAATCAGAATTTCAGCCTAACTTCTGACACCACCCATATTGAGTTTGTTAATTTATTGATAAGTGGCGTGACATAGAGTTTACCGCCAATAGATTGGATTGAATCGTTTTCATGGCAATTATGTACTCTCAGAAATGCTGAGAGTGGGTCAGTACCTAATATAAAACCGCGAACACAAAGTCGTGGAAAGTAGAAAGCAGGACACTATTAGCAATTCATTATTTAAATTTTAAAAGTAGTAAATAAATCACCAAGCCGATTATAGTCATCCCCAGAGAGGGTCTAATATATCAGCAACGAAGGAAATTCAGTAAGTGACTCCTTTTGAATAAAGTTCGTAACCGCTACATTCTAACTACAATCCAATATATTCACTGAGGTCGTTGTTTCTTGGCAACGTCAGTTAGATAAGAAATCTATCAAAATCTAACAAAGCGTATTGCAAAGGACATTCACCAGATATGCCAGACGATAAGCTCTTTGCATTTACAAACAAAACAGATCGCTGTTAAGCCTTTGGTAATGATAATGATAACGTAATGTTAATGATAATTATTTAATAGTGATTTGTTTATCCGAAGAGTGAATTTTATTGTCTCTAAGATTAGCTTCACACAAAATTTTCTCTGTGGTTAAAAAGCTGAAGAAAAAACACGTAATGTTTCTTTTTATTTGTTTTAATTAATAACACAGGGTTGCAGAAAAATTAATTATTTACACTTCAGTTTGTTTACTTTTTATTTAAAAATTATCAGCGACATTGTTAAATATTTAATGCCTTTAATCATATGTCTTAAAGATAACATATATACATATATTGCAATAGATATGCAAACAAACAAAAAATAAAAAATAAATGACATGTTGTAGGTTCTTTTTAAAACATGACAACATTATAACGGTAACAAAAGAGAAAAACAAAAAAATTATTTAAATCAAAAGTAAATAAAATTCGTTATCATAATTTACTATGTAGAAATGATTTTTAATTATTTTTATTCTTTTTATTCTTATAGTCAGTCGTCTGTTCGATAACTTACGATAAAAATCATTTATCAAGAAATTAATTGACATCTGAAGTGTCAACGTAATCAATAGTTTTACTAAATTAATTTATTATTGATGCTTCATACATATGTATGTACACATACACCTGGAAATAATCCTTAAACTTGAATTTTGAATTTTCTTCTAATCGCTGTCTCAAAATATTTATTTTCCTCTGTTACATTTTAATTTGTCTGTCTCTCTCTCTCCCTCCATGTGTGTATATGTCAGTTTTTGTTATTTCTAATTCTAGTATAGGGTGACATTAATAAATATTTTATAAACGTTCGCCATTGAAAGGGTTTAACACTTGAAAGAAGTTTATTGTTAGACTTTCTTGGTTGTTTTTTTGTTGGTTTCTTGGTTTCTTTTCTATGCTTTACAAATCAAATAGCACATCCACTCTATCGTCTGTTGACTCAAGTATTAAGGAGACTAACAAACACAAGCACAAATGCCATCCATGCCTTCGTTGTTATTCATATTCATGTCTTTTTCTTAATAATAATAAAACACTCATTCACTCACTCACATACACACGCACACATATAACAGCTAAAGCTTATACTACATGTACACATGACAAAGGACAAATAACAAAACACTTACAAAATGTATGCATGCACATCTTTTTATATACATTTCCATGCCTATGGATATATATACATATGTATGTGTAGATGTATGTACGTTGCGCGTGAGTATTTACATATGGTTGTAAAAGAAGAAAAATAACAAAATAACGAAAAATAAACGAGAATAATAAAATCAACTATGTATACTCGCACATAAAGCTGTTTGTTAGTTTACACAAAGAATAATACAGTGCAAGACAAAAATTTGTGACTGGATGTAGGGTATGTGTTTACATTTGCTGACAGTACTTGTAGTTTTTGAAAATAAGAAATTAACGTACGTTATGAAACAAAAGTAAAAAATTTTTAAACTTTAAACAGTATAAAGTCGCAACAAATTGCATGAATTTCTAACGCCTTCACTTTGGTCTAATTTTTCTGCATTGCAACCATTTCCGCATTTGTCTACATGTGAGAGCTGGACGTCTAGCTCTGTAGCTTCTCTGTGGATTCTTTGTTGTATCAACGGTATGTTCTATCGTTTGCAAGTCATCAACCAAAAACATGCCGGTCATCATCCAAAAAATGCAAGACGTTTTCCAAAAAAAAATAATAACATGGCTATCCGAGACTAGGTCTATTTCATCCGGTTTAGCCCATTTAGACAGAGCATTCTTTTTGTTTATATTTTGCTTTTAATATCATGTATAAAATTAACACATACAACATAAGTGGTGTGAGAAGCTAGGCCGTAATCCTGACTGTATGTATGTTGTAATGGCCAATTATGTATGTATGTATGTATGTATTATTTTTGCTCATTTGAAGTAAACAGTTAGTCAACCATAAAGAAATCATTTTCCTTCAATATCGAGGCCGTTATAACATGGTGCATATCGCAAGCCTAATTTCTCAAGTTCCAAAATTATTTGTAATATACCACTAGGGACACCTTAGGCTACAATTTGTGTATATTTCTTGACAATATCGATCATCCTTCCCAGACATTGTTAAACAAATAAACTTTTTTGTCTAAGTTGATTAATTTTCAAAAAAATTTCAGAAATACCAAAGAAACTGTTCCAGTCAGGAACGTATGGGGCATAATTTTTAAAGAAAGGAGTCTTGACCATTTGTTGTGTTTCCTGTTAACCACTTAACATTGCTTTTATAAATAAAAGGGGGATCGGCCACATCCCTATCGCATACCTGTTTTAATTATTATATATATATATATATATGTATTTGAATATTTTTGTTTCCCACTGTATATGCGTTCGTATGTAGTACTGTGTGTATAACGTTTCTTATTAATATCGTATATAAAATATGATTTGTAGTATTATAAGTAAAATTAATACTCATGAACATGTCAATTACATGCCAACATATAGGGTTCTGATGTATAAGAATTGCTGTTTCGGAATTTTTTCGGGAATAAATTTTAATACCATATAATAGGTAATTTGCAAAAAACAAACAAATAAAAAAAAAATTAGTTTCATAAATTAAAATGTTCTCCAGAATTAGAGATTTTCTTTGCCGTTTTACGTGAAACCAAAAAGGTTTTCAAAATTTCCTAACCCTAACTACAATGCCACAATTCTTCTGCTTCTTTTGGAACTATTAGGCACACAAATATTACATTAGGCACACAACATATAATAGAACACAATGTGTGCAGACATTTGTCTCAACGGAGACCAAGTGTTGCCACTGTGTAAGGAAATCGTGTATTTTAGGAAAGGACATTTAATAATTAAACACAAAGTATTTGAATGTGTCGTTATACACCCTTCCGTATTATAAGGGATAACGAAGAGAATTTTATTGCTTTTCTAATCTGAAGTTTAGCAATCTCAGTCAATCTAGATTGCATCCATTGTAAACAGTTTCATGATTACATAACATACATAATTGGTCATTACAACCCTTCAGTCAGGATTATGACCTAGCTTCTCAGTTTCATGATTGCTCAATACAATACAGTATGGAAGAAAGAAATATATTGCATCTTACAGTTTCTAACCTACAAAGCCAAATAATATTTAAGTTTTTGGATTCTGCGTGATCCATTTCCCTCTTATGGTTCCCTTACTTACTATGGCTGTGTCAAATCTTGCTGAAGAATGTTGCCATGCTTGAAGATATTGACACCTTCCGTTATCTCGACAGTATCATCAAGAATAGAGAAAGTTCAAGGGGAAGATATTGAAAATCGCATCAAATGTTTTCAGTAATATTTGCATCTTCTTAGGTATTAAGGAAAATGGAAATATCGAAAGTGGTCAATATATCTAGAAGATAATATAAATTTAAGTCAAACCGGTCTTTTGGTCAAACGTTTTAATCACAAATTAAGACCATTCGAGAAGATATATATTACACACGTCAGCCTCTGACCTTATGCGGACAGCCATTAAGTGAAATTCGCAAGGTAGCATGAGGAGAAAACAACTCGAACAACAATGACTAGAAAATCTTGAAATGAAATAAAACCGATTGAAATAGATTTGTAATGAAACTAAGTTTCAATACGAATAAATCTATATAATTGGGTCTTAAAAAGTTCCGCATTGAATTGTGCATGTCATGTCATACTTCGGTTTATGGATATCACTAACGATTCCTGTTATCTTAATCAGAATTCTTCAGTTTATTGACTGCCGTTTGACCGTTCAAAAATTCTTTTTCTATTAAAATTTTGTAAAAAGGTCCAGAGGTGAAGCCTCTACACACAAAAGAGTAACAAATAACTGCACGGCAACACTGATTGCTTAGTACGTGTATCTTTTTATGGCGTTTAATTTTCTCTTTATTTTTTGCAAAATTGCAAACCAGGCATTAGACTTCAGTTCCAAAAAAAAAAAAAAAGAAGTAAAAATCAAGAAAGCAAACGTCGTATGAGTGTGAAGATATGTATGTGTGTGTAGATAGGTATGTTTATGACAACTTTATGTGTGTGTTTTTTTTATTAATGAAAAAGCTTTTATTCTTTATTTATTCAACCCGCCACAATGTGTAACTATCAGACGATTTATGACATTTATTCTAACTAAACAAGACGTTATTGACTCTCTCTAAACGATTTTTGAAAGAAAATATAAGAAAACTAATCATTAACAGCAAATAAAAATATATTTCGATTAAAGCTAACTTTATGGGTTTTTTTGTTTAATAATCTATAAGAATATTATGTACATAGGTATTTAGGCTCTGTATTTAAATTGTAAGAATAATATTTTTTAACTTCAATAACTAGGATTTGCTCGATTTCTTTTCCAACAAAATGCACTATCATAAGGGTGCATGTACATACATATGTATGCTTATAAAATATTTGTTATACTTTTCCTTTTAAATAAATATACGTAATGTATGTAAAATATTTAATTTTTACAGCTTCTCTATAAAAATATGAAATATTTGTGTTTTGTTTTCATTTATTTTTCCGTTTCTTATTTTTCCATTTTGAATGTTTCACTTTAATTTGATTCGCTTAAATGAAATGAAATTTTAATGATCAGAGCAATGAATTGTCAAATAATGCTGCTACAAGGCCGAATTGATCTTTAATGCATTCACTAATAAAATCGTAAGTGAAGTGGAGAGCAATAAAATAAATTTAATATTTCGTTAGAAAAATCACTGATTCTGATAACTGTTTCTATTTTTATTTCTTATTCATTTTATTTTATTTTTTTTTCTGAACAGTTTGATTTAGGAAAAATGCAAAAAATAAATCATATAACCCCATAGTTATTGGCTACATTGAACATATAGAATTTAATATAAAAAAAGTATCTCATAATAGTTCTGTAGTGCTATAAATATTAAAAACACTGTTCAATTGTTTATGCATACACATCAATGGTAAATTAAGAGGTTTAATGCCGCTTTAAATTTATGGTTTGGCAAATTTTATTTACAATTTACTTTGATTTATGCATACACAGAGAGCCGTCATAAAAATGTTTGATTTTTTTTTATATACAAAATTTAAACATTCATCCAAACAGTGTAAAATTTTAAAATTAGAGATTTTATAAACGAAAATTATTTTTCGTTATGACAATAAGCACCAGGTAGGAAAACAATGCAAAATTTGACAAACTTTAGGCTCCTTCTCGGCGTCAAGGATAACAATTTCCTGCCTAGCTATTGTATGCATCAGAGGTCAGCAATGATTATTAAAACATACGAGTAGAATCGTGTGATACTCATAATTTCTGATAACTTACCTATACGCATTCATACTTATTTTAATATCATGCATCCTCTACTCATATTTAAAGTTTGAAGTACTCATCATACATACATAACAACACGTATGATGTTGGCGATTTCTACTCTCCATAACTCAATAAGTATAAATCGCGTACGAACATTAAAATACTCACTAGAAGGTTGTGTGTTTGCTCTGCTTGCTGCTCTGTCCTTTTTGCTTCTGTGTCTTTTTTCTTTTGTTGTAACAATCACTAAGACTGTAAATTTTGATGAATGATTGATCACGAGTAAGTATTTTTCTAAAGTTATGAATCTAAATAAGTAGGCATACGAATCAATCATATTTCGTATATAGTATGAGTTTGATGTCAACATTATACTTATAAATCAACCTTGTAGAGAATACGATTGAATCCGAGTAGTTATGAATAGCAAAAAAACGATTCATTGCCGATCTCTGATTTTGCACCCTAGAGTTTATTTTTGAATTCTAAGAATGTGTTCAGATCAGATTAATTTTCAACGTTTCTGAAGCTACAAGTTGGGCTTAAGACAACCCCCATCATGAATAAGTATTCTCTGAGTCTACAGTGCCCTATCGAAAGATATATTACCAACCTTCTGGGTAGACTGATGCATGACTCAGATCTCCTCCTATTGCTGTTTCCCTCAAAAGTTTCGTTTACCTAAAACCCATTTGGTTTAAGAAGAGTCTTTGCCTCTCTTTACCTTTCTTTTCGTTAAGCAAACATCCAATTCCACTTCATAAAAGAGTTTTAATAATTTTTTATTTAGATAAGCTAATAAGAACTGTCGTTAATAATACTTGATTCTTTTGTGTTCTTTTCTTTTCAAATTTTTAGAGTTATTGGAGGAGGTTACAACCATTAACACATAAAAATGCCGGATAGATTTAAAGTAACAAAGACTGAAGAGAATGAAGCAGCTCCAGACTATCTTCTAGAGGAGTCATGCACGGGGAAATTATTAAATGACTTAAGCGATAACGGTAAGTTGCAATACAGATTTTTTGCAATTTTAATTGAAACAATTTTTATTTAAAAAACAATTTTGACGTATAAAATTGTTTAAACAAAAACAATTTTAATCTTATATTTGTTCGGATTACATTAATCAAACTATTTAGAAAAAAAAAACGAGAAAAAAGAGATGGAAGAGGGGGTGGGTGGTAAATAAAACGATAATTTGTCGTTTTGTCAACACCTGCGATCACTTAAATTTTTATGGCCAATTTAAAATCGGTCACACACACGCACACAATCAAGTTGGATTTCGTTTTCTTTTTTTTTTTTGTTGTTTAACAAGCGTTCTCTTGTCTGTGTATTAAAATTGTATTTTAGAGAATTTTTTTTGCTTATTTTTCTTTACACAATACTATAATAACGGGGTATACATGTTCACATACACTCTCAGTCATTTGTGATATTAATTTATTGTGTATATTCCTGTGTGCCTGTGTGTGTGTATAAGTGTATTTTTTTTATGCCAGCCTGTCTGTGTATTATATTTGTATATACAAACATACGATTGTAAATGTTTTTCATCGTGTTTTATTCTATTTTATTTCATTTTCATTTGTGTTGTTGTTGTTGCTTACATAACCTATATACACTTGCTTACTCACACAATTATATACATACATACATACATACATACATACAGACATACATACATACATAAGAGAGAGTGAGGGAGAATGAGAAATATGTATGTATGTGTATTTATGCATATTATGGTATGTATATATGTAAGGGTGTGCGTTAAAATTGTACATATTTTTGCGAGAGATACCAAATGCGTATGTGTTACTGACCTACTGCTCGGCTTTTTTTCTTCTTGATTTCTTTTTTGCTGCTGTTTTTTTTTTCTTCTGTTTATCATAAAAACTCACAACTTGTTTTCATTTTCATTTTGGCTGTGCTCACTGAACTGGCTCTATTGCTTTTGCTGGGCAAAAGAAATATTTGTTGACTGCCTGGTTGGCTGGTTGGCTGGCTGGCTCACTGGCTAAATGCTTGACTGACTAGGCCAACTCACTTTTCTTTTAGGATAATCATATTGTCGCTGTCGTTGCTGTTGCTGCTGCTTTCTAAAGGTTTTTAGCAGATGGTCGAACGGTTAGCTGGCTGGCTGGCTGACTGACTTGACTGCCTCACATAAACACACAAACATTATTCCACTTTATTGTGTAAAATATCGTTCACGTTCTTTCTCGTTCTCGTTCTCATTCTCATTGTGCCCGCTTTTTGAGCATCTCATTTCGGTTTTTTTTCCTTTTTTGTTTTTGAGCTGAAAAATCTAGGGATGCTCCAGACCGAGGAGATGAGATGAGATGAGATGGAAAAGAGAAAGAGAAAAGCGAGAGGTATTGTTGGTCAACATTAAATATTGTAACTTACATAATTTCACACCAAGGAGTGGTTAAGCTTTTCTT
Organism: Sarcophaga bullata; assembly: GCA_005959815.1. Taxonomy (NCBI): domain Eukaryota; kingdom Metazoa; phylum Arthropoda; class Insecta; order Diptera; family Sarcophagidae; genus Sarcophaga; species Sarcophaga bullata. Next base: position 167,920 of record QOCX01000002.1, read on the forward strand.
TTCGTGTACCAAAATATTGAAAAGCTTTTAACGAACGTGCAACAAAAAAACCCTAGATTTTTTGGTTAATACCAGAAAGCAAAAAAAAAAAAGTAAAATAACTGAAGAACAAAAGCTTTAATCGCGAAATGAAATTACTTGTGTATTGAGCTTAAGAGTTGCCAAGATTTTTTAAATAACTAACAATATATGGATGGTAAAATTTATGTTTTTTTATTTAATTTATTAAAAGTAGTATTTTTCTATTGTTATAAAATAACTAATTACACCCCATATTAATGAAACTCTTTAACACAAAATCCCTAAAGTTGTTTAAATATGCGTTCTTTTACAATTCCTTTTAAGTTTTACGATCTCCCGATTCAGATTACTTATACGTCCTCATATAATACGCTCGATGTTTAAAGTGTTACCAATTTTACGCTGTTGCAGCAATGAAAACAAAATTCTCATTACATTTTGATAATTGAGGTAAACAAATTGTTGTTGCTAAGCAGATGATCTGAATCATGCATTAGGAGATGATCTGAATCATGCATTAGACTATCCAGAAAAAGTCTGAGGATGATAACCAGTCTTTTGACAGGACGCTATAAGCCCAAAGTACACTTTTTTAAAATGAGGGTTCTTGCGAAACCCGACATGTAGATTCTGTTATGATGGGAATGAATCATTAGAACACATTCTTGAAATCCGTGAGGTATTAATGCGTCCCAAAAGAAAACCCTTCTGGGAACTGTCCTCGTTGACACCCAACATCTTGAAGTTTGTCAGAGAAAGGCTTAGAGGAGACATTATACTCTATAAAGGGAAATAAAGATCGCCTCAATGACACAAAAATTTAATAAAATTGTTTTCGCGACTATTTAGTTTTCTTTATACAAATGTGGAGTTTAACAAAATTGGTACATAAATATGTGTCGATGGTAGTTGGAGGAAAAGTATTCTGACAACTCTGTTTGCTAAATAAGGCTCGAAAGCTTTTTGCCACATAAACACATACACACACACACATAGTACATAGACACAATTTTGTCAAGGATGTTTATGAGATGCTGCTGCTTGCCTGCTGCCTGCTGCCTGCCGTATAATTTACGCTCTATATTTTCTTAATGGCCCTCAATACGCAGGTCCTTATTGAGACATGGACCTTCTCAATAAGTTTTTCCAGCAGCAGCATCATATACACTTTTCACTTTCTGATGAAAATCAAATTCAGTTCAGTTTAGTTGGATTTTTCACGAAGTAGCAGCATAAAGTTTTATCTCCAAAAAGGAAAAATTTTCAAAAAAAAATTTTTTTCAAAAAAAAAAGAACTTGAACGCCAAATTTTATCCTTTAACTACCCGCAAAGCTAGTCAAAGCAAAATATATATAGAAAGACTAACAAAAACTTAATTTTATATAGAAAATAAGAAATAATACTCAAAGAAAAATGAAAATGATAAATTTTAATTAAAAAAAATATATTTATAAAGAGGCACAAATTATTAGTTTTAAAAGCGTATTCCTTTTTGATTTTATAAAACAAAAAATTTTTTTTCTAATTTTATAAATACACACAAACACACACGTACATGAACCAATGATTTTGAAAATGATTTTGAAAAAACTTGCATTTATTTATGTTTAAAAATAAATTATTAAAATACTTAAAAATTACATAAGCAATTTGTTATTACTCAGTTGTATTTGTATTTTGTCGGTTGGTCTCAAAAAAAAAAAAAGGAAATTTACCAACAGAGTTAAATAATTTAAAAAAAAAATTAATTAAAACGAAATCAGCAAATTAGATCTTAAAAGAAAATTATTTTTAAATATAAAAAGAAGCAAAACAAGAAAAAAAAACAAAAAAAAAAATAGAAAAAGGAATATTTCTAAAGCGTTTGTTATTTTCACGCTTTGAATGAAGAAAAACAAAAAAATGCAGACTTCAAAGGGTAAGAAGAAACCACAACACAGTTTCTAAACAAGGCAAAAAAGACAAAAAAAAATAAATAAAATAAAACAGATATCATTGTTCTATTAAACATACTCTCACATACTTACATGCATACATACAAACATAGAAACTCTTTCCTTTAGAAATAGAAAAATTATGCGAATTTTTTTCCTTCATTTTACTCTCTCACTTTCTATCTCACAAAGCATAGGAAAGATTGTGTGTTTTAGTTTTTAAATGGAAAATAAAAGTAAAAAAAGACCTGAAAATTGAAAAAGAAACGTGTGTTTAAAGAAAAACCAAAAAAAAAAACAAAAAAAATATTGAAAAGAAAATCGTGAAAAAGAAAGAGAAATTGAAGGACATTTAAGTGAAGGAATTTAAACAGTTTTATTTAAAATCACTAAATTTCGGTCAGTGATTGATTAAAGAGAGTGTGAACATTAGTGAGTAAGTGAGTGAGAGCGTAAGCAAACTAACGACAGAGCGACAGAGCAACACGTCTGGCAGCCAAAATGACAGACAATAATATAGGGGAAGAGGCTTCCGATATGGAAAATAAAGTCACCGAAAATGAAAATGATAATTTAGAAACCAATCAAAGTGGTAAGTTTCAAAAAATCCCTACTGCCACTACCACAACACCACACCATAAAACCACTAATGGAATGTACCATGAAATGCAATCAAAATAAACATTCATTGCATATAAAAAGGAGACACACATACATTGTACATACCTACCACAAACATTAAAACTCACGCACACATTTAGAGAAAAGAAAAAAATAAAATCAGTGAATTGAAATGCGAAAAAAACACATAACAAATTGAAAAAAGGAAAAAAAAAAACAAAAAAAAATCACCAACGGCATTTTAACCTACATTATTTTGCAGTCATACATAAACTCTCTTACACTCACACACACACCTATATCTATATGTGTATATATATAGCCCAACATACAAACTCTCACTGCTATTAATACTTATACACACACCACTACCACTACTCTCTCCCCATTTTTGTTTTTGCATTTAAAAAAATACCAGACAAACAAATTTTTTTATAAACAAAACTGCAAAAACACAAAAAGAATTATAAAAGCAAATTAAAATAAAAATCAATTCAAATTAATTCATGCTTAACCATTCATTATATACCTTCATATGGGTGTACATACTGGCCCCCTCATTTTTACAGCAGCATTAACCAAGCCTCTTTTGGACAAAAAGCAATAAATTACATTGAGAGAAAGAAAAACTTTTTACAATAAAAAGAAAGCAGCTCGCTCATGCATATTCAGAAAGAGAACAAAATTTATTAAAAGCAAACAAACAAACAAACAAACACCCATCCACCCATACACTCTCGATATGATATTAGCGATAAGAATAAGTGATAAATTCGATAATGTACAGCATACTTGTGACACAAGATTTATAATAAATAATTGTATCTATTTAAGCAACCACACACATACACACACAAGTCTACGCTTACACACACATCTTTACGTATATACAACAATGCTAACATAGCTATACAACAATGCTAACATAGCTCTACAACAATGCTAACATAGCTATACACATTCAGAGTTTTTGAAAAGTTTTATGCTGTATGTATGTATAAAAAACTTGAATGAATGTTGTAATATGTATAAGAAGCCACAGATAAGGCGCACAGTGTTGTAAAACACTTCTTTAATATGAATAAAACATTTTCTTAAATATTGTTTACATTACATACATACATACATATGTATATGAGGAAGAAAGCACAACACAATTCTTTCTAATACAGCTCTCATATTTTTCTTTTTATTTCTCTGCTTTATTTCTATTGTATTAATCAAGTTTTTCTTAATTAAGTCGTAGTCTATTAGGTAGTGTGTTGGCTCAAACCCCAGATCAGACATCAAAACGAAATATGAAAAAATATTTCTTCCGTGATTTCCCCTCAGCAGATTTCTGGCAAAAACTCTGAGAGTAAATAAAATTGCTATGAAAAGTTTCACAAAAATCTGTTGTTCGGAAACGACTTTAAACTGTAGGTCCAGCCACTCATGTATAAAAATAAAACACACAACATGGGTGGTGTGAGAAGCTAAGTCACAATCTTGACTGGAGGATTGTAATAGCCAATTATGTATGTTAAGTATGTTTCTTTAAGATCGAACGTTTCTACAATTTTTTTTAACTCTTCCAAGAATTACGAATTGTCGGGGTCAACATAGACATGGATTTGTTTGTGAAAAGATTCTAGCCTTGGAGTCAAATTTCTTTCCAATGTGCGAAAATCCAAAGATTAGCAACAATAAGCAAGCAATTCGGAGCCTAATTTATGGTTTTTAGTATCTTTCCACGGAATTCCATCCATTTCCCATTTTTTTCTCAAACGACTCGGTAATCGGCTTTCAGTAACAGTCGAATAAGTAACACGACTTTCCGACTCTGTGTTGCTGTTTTGATCGAAAAACGGGAAATTCAATTAATCCTAGGCTTCATGATGCATTTGATTAAAATCACTGGATACGAAAAATAATTCGTTGCATGCGAATACGTGTTGAAGTGCAATCGAATCATAAATGAAATCGAATCATTTGTACCTCTTCCATTTGTACCTACTAAACTGAATACCAAGCTATGAATAATTGATTTTGTCCACGGCGAATAACTTTATTGATGAATAGTATCAATTTCTTTTAATTCAAAACAAGTAGAACTTGATTTTAAGGGATATTGTATTCCGTTGAAAATTTAATGATTTTCAAATGTTAATTCGATATCTTTAAAAAGTATCATTAAAAAATGAAAAAGAACATGTTACAACGTGCTGTAAATAACAAAAATAATCTACAGTCAATATCTTGGTAAATACCATCTAATCATAACGACAAGTTCATAAATTGTAACACTTAAGTAGTTATTAAAGTTTTTCCATGAAATTGTTAATAAATTAGCTCTTAACGACATACACTACAAGCATAGGTTAGAAAATCTATCGATTATCGTAATAAAAATTTCGATAATCATGTAGAATTTAATCGTCCAATTACAATTGCATTATTATGGTCTTTTTCCATTAAAACCTTATTAAAAAGTTTCTTTTTGTATTCATTTATTAATACTTATAAATAAACAGCAAAGAAAGAGAGAGAGAGAGAGAGAGAGTGAGGGAGAATGAGAAAAACATTTACCTTTTGGCTTATCGCACTGAAGGTGATAAAACTTTTATAATCAGCTCCACAAACGCTGCCTCTGTCACTGCTACTGCCACTGCCACTGTCTCTGCTTCTGCCAATGGCATTAGAATTAGTCCAACAAAAAAAATGTAAACCAACACCCAAAACTTAACAAAATATCCCAGGCAAGCAAACGAACAACAATAATTGCCCATCCCTATTGAGAACCATCAGCTATTTGCTCTCTTGTAGATCGAAAATAAAGTTTTCAAGTGTTTTATTTACAACTTTTGTGAGGATAAAAACGTTCTTGACTTAAAAACAAAAAACAAAAAAAAAATCAATGAATTTCAAAGAAAAAAAAAACGTTATTGAAAAACTTATAGCGAAAATTGTAGGCTTTCTATTGTATTTGCTGCTGCTTTGTACCATATCGTTATACTGTGCAAGATTTTTATACAACCTATTATAATCTTCTTACAATAATGAGACGAACAAAAAAAAAACAACAGCAGCTACAACTATAAAAAAAAATAAGGGAAGTGAAGGTAAAGACGGAAGGAAGAAGGAAAAAAGGAAATAATGTGAAAAAAAGTTTTCTTATATAGAACTGGATACTCATTGCTGTGTGTTAATCATCCGATGATATACACCGTTTCCTTATGGAAAATTAATTCAAGATGCTGGAAGGAAATTTTTACCGTGAACTTTTATTAACTGACGGGTCATTTATGACAACAATGAGCGTAAACTCTGTTTTTCTAATACCGATAAGTTGAGAAAGACTGTAACGAAGCAAAGATGAGCAGTCAAATAAGTTTTATTGTCTATGTTCGAGCTACGAAACTCTTAATCAATACTCTTAGCAATTTGATTATGTAAACAAGAAAATCACTCACTTTGCCAAAAGGAAAGAAATTCTATGCCACCAAGCCAACGCTAATGCTCACATATTAACAGTCGCTTTGTTAAATCTACGAATATTAGATTGGAAAGTTTAAAACAAAGATTTCTATGAGAAAGTCGTAAAAAGAAACGAGAAGAATTCTTTGCACAATACGGTCTTTATTTAATAAAATAGTGTGTTATTTTGCTATGTTCTACCATCTCGAACAAAACGAAATACTTATTTCGGCAACTTCCTCTTAGTAGAATTTGGCTTAAATAAAAATTTCCATGAAAAGCCTTTAAATTCAGTCTTTCGCATTCGATGTTAAACCGCCGCTCATCGATAAAATTAACACACACAATGTAGGTGGTAGGAGAAGCTAGGTCGTAATACTAACTAACGGGTTGTAATAGCCAATTAAATAAATAAGTAAGCATAGCACTCTGAATTAACGATAACGGTTCTTCCATGGATATTTTCATAAAAACTGCGACCCAATAACAAAACCAAATCATAGTGCATATCAAACAGTCATTTTTTCTGGATACTAAAACTATTTCACACCCACCTGCTAGGTTTTCTGAGACCAATAGATTTTTCCCAATCACTCTTAACTGAATGCCACAATTTAGACTGTGACGTACAGTCAATTTATTTAATTTAATATTTCCTAAATATTATTAGGAAAAAACAGATAGCAAAACTCTTAGTACGACAATATATTTTAGCAATTTCATAAATTTTAGCCAAAAGTTTGTATAAAATTTTATAATTTTATTTATATATTATATTAATTATTTCTGTTCTATTATAAAACAAAAAAATTTTTATATTTTTCATAAACCAAAAGAAAAATAAGGAAAACGTTTTGGTGACTCTACATTTTGGCATCGCAAAAGTGTAAGTACGCCTAGCAATATTTAACGAAAAAGCATTGCTAATACCATAAATTTTGTTAAAAATCGTTACATTCATAACGGTAAATTGAAAAAGTGTCTAAAAGTATTTATTATTTGTCCTGCCAAAATGTAGAGTCCACTGTCCACTGTATATATCTTATAAGAAATACCACAATTAAATCTTTTTTGGTACATATTTGGAAATGGTGTAATTTAACAGTAATTCAGCAGCCTCATCAAGAACCTCATCATCGCCGTCGTCGTCGTCGTTTAATACCAAAAACAAAAACAAAAAAAAAGTTTATAAGATCCGATACTTGTATACGCACACATCCATACATACAAATAATTGTCTATATACACATACACATTTAGGTATATTGTATATATGTATGTATGTATGTACATATAAATAACTGTGTGTGACCTAGGTTTAAAAATATATAGTTGCTGTAGTTGTTTTAGTGTAACAACGATTTAACTGAACACATTTTTGTTTCTTTTCGTTTTCTTCGGTTTTTTTTGTTGCTTTTTTCATTATTTTATGGCATCAAAAATTTAACACAAAGCAAAAAAAGATTTAAAAAAAAGTTAAAAGATACAGAAGAGAGCAAAAAAATTGTACATATTGAGATGGGTGTTAAAGCAGTATAAAGTTTAGGTATGTACATTCTATGAATATTTATGTATTTGTATGTATCTGTACAATTTACCTACAAATACAAATACACCAACAAAATATAAAAAAATAAGATTTTTTGTAAGATTTTTATTTTTATTTTTTTTTTTAAGATTGAAAACAAGATACAAAAACAATTTCATTTTTATTTTTGTTTTTATTTTTATTATTTATATTGTTTTTATTTATGAGTGTATTAAACTACACACACATGCACACACATACTAATATATACGTATACATATATATATATATATACATACATACATAGTTACATACATACTTATACAAATATGTATATGTATGTTTACAATTTTTTTTTGTGTGATTATGTTGTTTTTTGTTTGTGTTTTTTTTTTTGTTGTTGTTGTGAAGTCATTTATTTATTCATATTCATAGAATTGGATAAAATCTCCAACACAATATGCCCAAATCCAAGTAAAGGGTAAAGATCCCTAAGGGGTAGGGGTTAAACGTTGAGGTTTAACTATATAGTTGTGCACAAATAAAAGAAGTAGAAATAAAAGGTAAAACTTATGCATGTTGTATTTGTTTTTTTTTCACATAATTTTGTATCAACAC
>QOCX01000002.1:176112-187318 GCA_005959815.1 Sarcophaga bullata
ACATACAAACATGAATACCCACATGCAATACATGTTTAGTTTTGTTTTTTATTTTTATTTTATTATTATTATTATTTTTTTTTAGAATAAACCGTTGAATGTATGAATTTTGGGACCTTCCTACTATACTACCTTTACACAGTTTTCTGTACATACACACATACATATGTATACTTTTACATACAATTGTCGGGTTATTTGTTAATATTACAGGTCACAGGTCTTTTGAGCTGAGCTGTTTAAATAAAAAAATCTTGCTCTTTCGACTTTTCAACATTATATGCATACACATAAAAATTATATTGTACATGAATACCTTTTATAGGGGCATACAAATTCATATGAACATACTAATGCACATATGTATATGCATTTCTTTATACGTACATACGTACAACCCACATATGTACATGTATAATTTCATTTAATATTCATGATGCTAAACCACTCACTATAATTTTTTCCTGATTTTTTTTTAATACAAAAAATTTTCTTTTTTCCATATTCTGCTGTTGAAAACGCTAAAGTTTTCCATTTTTAAGGTTTTTCTTATGATGATTTATGACTGTTTTATATGATAAAAAAATAACGATTTTTTAGTTGATGCTGTTTCTGTTGTAGATTTTTGTTGTTGTTGTTGTTGTTCTTGGTGTTCAGTATATTATCTTGATTTGTTGGCTTTTCATTGGTAACATTTTAATTCTCTTTCCTTAATTAAATAATGAAAATGATAACCCCACATCTAAATACCTGCTGCAAATCATACATTTTTTTCTCTTTCTTTCGCTATTCACATTTTATCTAAATTTGGAAAATTGAAACACCAAAACTAGTTGAACATTTCATTATGGTAGCCACAATGGAAATGGAATTAAGCAAAAAAAGTTTTAAGGCCAAAAACAATTCTGACATTTTGCCCAAAATTATGAAAAATTGAATTAGTAAGCAACCGTTTATCTAAGAAACAATATTTACGCAATTAATTTTTGTTTCTCTTTTTTATTTCAATTTTATAAAACGAAAGAAATTTTCAAAATTTAATCCACTTAAATGTCCATTACAACACTTTAGTCAGGATTTTAATCTAGCTTTTTACATCACCCATATGTGTGTTGATTTTATGCATTCATGGTGGAATGTTCGCTTAGACTTCAAACGACAGATTTGTAAAAATTTTAATGGCAATTAAATGATTAAATGATGACGCTGCCGAAAGAAATATTTTTCACATTTCAAGTTGTCTGACCTGAGGTTAAAACTCTCGAGATCACGAGTAAAGCAACAAACTACCCACTAGACTACGTCGTCTGTTTACTTCTGTAAAGATTGTTTTGAACAATAAATTGTTCATATGGTAAAGGCAACTTCCTTAAGACTCTCTTACGAAAATCTTTTTTACAATAGAATAGCTATGTATACAAATTTTTTATCAGCTTATGTTGGCATCATTTATAATTGCCAATAAATAATGCATGCAGGTTTGACAAACTCATTTAAAGCATTTGATGAAAAAACAATTCCTTGCCTCTATTAACAGAGATTCTAATTCTTGATTCTAATTGTTCTAAAGGCAATTAACAAGCAAACCCCCTGATATATCCACGCCAATTATGGTTTCTGCTCGTTAACAGGCTATTTTCACTTAAACTAGCTACCCGAGTATAGCCAGTTCAAGCTGAATGTAATTGTAAAACTATCAATAAATTTAAAATAGTCTCTTAAACGTGCTGTCTCCATGGGTGGATGATATTCATGTTTTAAAAGTGTGTACTTTTGTGTACATTGCTGTTGTTGTTTTATATTTTTTTTCTAACTTGAATATTTGAATTTGAAACTTTTGCAGAAAAATGTGATGGTCAAACCGTAGAAGGAAACAACGAAAAATCAAATATTGAACCCGGTTTATATTTATACGATGAAGAGGTGGAAACAAGGCCGCATATATCGCAATTTATATCATCACTTGCCAATTATGAAAATACTATACCCGCAGCAACTGATCCAGATGCTAAAGCGCCAGCGCCTTCGGCGCGTATGGGTAAGTTTTCTTTTTGCCAAAAATTTCTTTCAAATCCACTTTACTTTTGTTTTTTTTTTGGCCAACTTTCAAAACAGATTTCAAGAAATAATGGGCTGAACCGCTCTTGTATTATTTATTATTATTCCAGGTACACTGATTGGTGTCTTCTTGCCATGTATTCAGAATATTTTTGGTGTGATTCTGTTCATTCGTTTAACTTGGGTTGTTGGTACTGCTGGTGCTATTTGTGGTTTTCTGATTGTTCTGACATGTTGTTGTGTGGTAATTATTGTGACAACAGCAAAAACAAAACAAAACGAAGCAAAATCAAATAATTACAACAACAGCAACAACAACAAAAATATTTTAGAAAAGAGAAAAAAAACTCGAAATGGAACAAAACATCAGGATTTAATTAAAAATATGATTTTTTTCTTCCCTTTCTTCTAAAAACTATTGTTGTTGTTGTAGCTGTTAATGGAATTTGAGTTACAAAAAAAGAAGAAGAGATTTGCCAGATTTAAATGAAAATTGACCAGGCGTTGCTCACAATGGAACTCTTATTTTTTTTACGGGAAACTGAGATTGATGATGTTAAATTATGCAAAAACAAAAATACAAAACAAAAAATGTGTGGCATTTTAAAAGGTTTTAAATTATCCTTTATATCTCCTTGAAAATAACAAACATGCTTACAAAAAAAAAAAAAGAAAAGAATATGAATAAAATTAAGAATCTCAGTCAACGCTGTTTTAAGAAAAGGAAGGCAAAATATTTAATGAGAAACAAATTGTGAAATTTAAATATAAAGGGTTACGAATCTTTTGCTTTCAAAAGCAAACTCAAGTAAAATCAACGTGAAGCTATGATTTCGATACAAGTTTCATTTCATTTTAATGCTTAGACCTTGCCATTACATATCTTAAAAATACAATGTTAATGGCCGTCTATGGATTCCTTGCAACATTCGATCCTTATAAGGTAGTTGTCGACCAATTCACATTTCAGACACTATCTCTTCTTTTCAAATTTCTTTATAATATTGCGAATTCCTTGCACATTAGATTGAAATGACGTCTCATTTAGACATATTAACACTTTTATAGTTAGTTTTAACTATTTGTACGCATCTTTCGATTGTTAAAAGATTCATATTTGTAAATGGCAAGCCTTTCACTCACTGAATTAAACTTCAGATGGAAGACAGCCTTGCAAGGTAGGCGCTTTTGAAATTTAATAGTGGTTAACAAGATACTTAAGATGCTAATGTACACAAATATGGCCTTCCTCCCTCCTGAAATAAAGTCCGACATCGTTTATTAACTTCCTAAAACTTAATAACCTGACACATCTCTTTTTTTTTGTACTCCATGAAAAAATTATGATAAATAGGGTTATAAAATCTTATTTTAGACTATGTTAACGGCGATTTCAATGTCGGCTATTGCCACAAACGGAGTGGTGCCGGCGGGAGGCAGTTATTTCATGATATCCAGGTAATCAACATTCTCTATTTATTATACGTGTTTATTTATCATCAACTATTATCAAACTACAGATCGCTTGGGCCTGAATTTGGTGGAGCTGTAGGTATGCTGTTTTATACGGGTACAACCTTAGCTGCAGCCATGTACATTGTGGGTGCGGTAGAAATTGTTTTGGTAAGTTAGTAGGTTAATGGTCGGCTAGTGAGGATTGTATTTATTACGTTTATAATTACAAATAGACATATATGGCACCTTGGGCATCAATATTTGGCGATTTTACTAAGGATGCCGAGGCTATGTACAATAATTTCAGAGTATATGGTACTTGTCTACTGGTGTTCATGGGTAAGTGGTAGTAGTAGTACTGATACTGATAAAAAAAAATATTAATTAACTTACTGTTGCATCTTTTAACATCAGGTTTAATTGTCTTCCTGGGTGTGAAATTCGTAAATAAGTTTGCTGCCGTTGCCTTGGCCTGTGTTATATTCTCAATAATAGCTGTCTATGTTGGTATATTTGATAATATTAATGGCAATGAAAAGCTTTAGTAAGTATGGAAAAGTGTTCAGTATCATATAGTAAATAATATTTTATTTTTTGTATACTTAAATACAATACATATACATATGTATACATACTAATGGGTTTAAAAATGATTCTTATTTAATTTTAGCATGTGCGTTCTTGGCAAGCGTTTGTTAAAGGATATACCCATCGAGAATTGTACAAAAGATGATACATTCCTTTCAGATCTATTTTGCCCAGATGGTGTCTGTGATCCCTACTATATGTGTAATGAAAATTATATTAAAAATGAGGAAAAACCAAAACTTAATGTTTATTTTTAAAAAAAATTCCCCACAGCTCATAAATGTAACAACTGTTAAGGGTATTAGAGGCTTGGCCAGCGGTGTATTCTATGAGAATTTGATGCCTTCATTTTTGGAGGTAATATATATATATATATATAATATAAATATATATAACATATACACATATAAATATAAATAAATATATATATGTATATATATATATAAAAGTAATGCTTGTTTCCGTTGTTTTAGTTGGGACAATTATTGCATACGGCAAAGATAAGGAGGATATTATCAATAAAGCACCCTCAACATACAATCAAGTCATGGCTGATATAACCACATCATTTACTCTACTTATTGGCATCTTTTTCCCTTCCGTTACTGGTTTGTATTACTGATTTCCTAATTGTTTTTCACTTAACTTATCTTGTCTTGTCTTGTCCATATACTATTTGGCATCTATATTTGTGCCAGTTTATTGCGGGAGCATTGATTTAATTACAGACTTTCATTATTATCTCTCTAATCAACTCTAATTAATTAAATGTATTCTATTGTTTGGTTTTTGTTTTTGTTTTTCTTGTTTTTTTTATTGTTTATCTTTCACCTCGCAGGTATTATGGCCGGTTCAAATAGATCAGGTGATTTGGCTGACGCCCAAAAGAGCATACCTATTGGCACGATTTGCGCTATTCTAACCACAAGTACTGTTTATCTATCGTGTGTATTGTTATTTGCCGGAACCGTAGACAATCTATTGCTTAGAGACAAGTAAGTTGAAATCAAATCAAATCGTATCGTATAAAAAAAAATGTGTATTAAGCGAGTCTTTGTAATGTGATATTGATTAACAGGAATTAATAAATTGCTAAACATAATACGTACACATGTACAGGTGAATGTATGTGTTTATGAAACAATATTTAGAAATAATTATGATTATTTATAAATCACAAGATATTGTTATAAATTATTTTTTATTTGTTAATTAATTGTAATTATCATGTGTTATATTTTTATTAATTTACTTCTGTTTTCTAAATTTACAACCTTGAAAGCGTGTAAACGTACCGAAAGTATTAACAAGTTATTTTCAAAGAATTTTAAAAATTTATTGCTTTCGAATTAATTATTAAAAGCAACAACATTTTTTTTATTTTTTTTTTTGCATTAGATTTGGTCAATCAATTGGTGGTAAACTAGTGGTTGCCAATATGGCCTGGCCTAATCAATGGGTCATTTTAATCGGTTCATTCTTATCGACACTTGGTGCCGGTCTACAGAGTTTAACTGGGGCACCTAGGCTCTTACAGGCCATAGCACGTGATGAGATTATACCATTTTTAGCACCATTTGCCAAATCATCAAAACGTGGTGAACCCACTAGAGCCTTACTCTTAACCATACTTATCTGTCAATGTGGTATACTATTGGGTAAGACGAATAGGAAACTTCATCGAAAATACAAGAGTAAACTTAAAATTTTTTTGTAATCTTCCAGGAAATGTTGATTTATTGGCTCCACTATTGTCCATGTTTTTCTTAATGTGTTACGGTTTTGTTAATTTGGCCTGTGCCGTTCAGACTCTATTGAGAACACCGAATTGGAGACCCCGCTTTAAATTCTATCATTGGTCATTGTCTTTAATAGGACTTACCCTATGCATATCTGTAATGTTTATGACATCTTGGTACTTTGCCTTAATTGCCATGGGTATGGCCGTTGTAATCTATAAATATATCGAATATCGTGGGTAAGTTTCAAGAAATTTGTTGATTTGTTTCAATTGTTAAAAATAATAAATAAAAAATACTTTCATAAATAAGAGCCGAAAAGGAATGGGGTGATGGTATACGAGGTATGGCTCTTACAGCTGCCAGATACTCGTTGTTGCGTTTAGAAGAAGGTCAACCCCATACCAAAAACTGGCGTCCTCAGATCTTGGTACTGTCCAAGTTGAATGACAATTGTATGCCAAAATATCGTAAAATATTCGCATTTGCCACCCAACTTAAAGCCGGTAAGGGCTTGACCATCTGTGTCTCTGTCATACAGGGTGATCATACGAAAATTGGTAATCGAGCCATAGAAGCTAAACAGGCTCTACGCAAGTATATGGACGATGAAAAGGTTAAAGGTTTTTGTGACGTTATGGTGGCTAAAGAAATTGGTGAAGGTTTAAGTTCAGTGTAAGTATATTTAAAAACACATGTAGTGGAATCATTGGAATGAATCTTTATAATCGTTTTTGTATAGTATACAAACAATTGGTTTGGGTGGCATGAAACCTAATACTGTGATCGTGGGATGGCCCTACAGTTGGCGTCAGGAGGGTAAGCAGAGTTGGAAAATTTTTATACAAACTGTACGCACAGTCGCTGCCTGCCATATGGCATTATTAGTACCCAAAGGTATTAACTTTTTCCCAGAGTCCAATCACAAGGTAAGTAACGTTTTATTAGCTGTAGACATCGGATTATTGTTGTAACTCAGCCTGATTTTAAGATTGGCGGTAATATTGACATCTGGTGGATCGTGCACGATGGTGGTCTTTTGATGTTGTTGCCATTCCTTTTGAAACAACATCGCACATGGCGCAACTGCAAATTGAGAATCTTCACCGTAGCCCAGATGGAGGATAATTCAATACAAATGAAGAAAGATCTCAAAACATTCCTCTATCATTTACGTATCGAAGCCGAAGTTGAAGTCGTTGAAATGGTTTGTTCCCCTATCTCTGAACGAGAGTGTTATTTATCGATTTTTTAAATTATTGCCATGTAATGTTTACAGATGAACAGTGACATCTCTGCCTACACTTATGAAAGAACCTTAATGATGGAGCAAAGAAATCAAATGTTGCGTGAATTACGATTGAATCGCATTGAGAAAACCAAAGTCGTATGTACAAAATTTCATTTTAATACTGATTTATATACATAAATAGATAGGAATAATTTTTAAAACATATGACTGGTTGTGAAAATGTTAAAGGGGGGAACGTGCCCTTTAACTTTTTTCACCAGATACCCTCGTTTGACACTAACAGTTCTGCATTTAACACTTAACATTCAATCACTCACAGATCATGTTTATTAAACTTCAATTACAATTTAAGTTTCGAATATTTTATAATATTTATTTTGTGTTAAATTATGAATTGAAAAGCCAATTTTTTTTTTTTTTTTTTGATTATTGATTATTGGTATGTGGTGATCATGTCAAGTGATCTGTTATTATTCAGTATAGTTTGTACGGTTTATTCAGTTCTGTTATGTTATATTTGTTGCGTTTATTTTATATTTAAATATTATGATCATTTATTTAAAAGATTTATTATATATTTTAATTATTTACTATAACTGTATGTATATTTTGTTATATATTAAATATTTTAATACAACTACAATTATCTCCATTTTTTTGTTAAATTATCTAATTTTAAAATCGTTACAAAATGCAAAAAAAAAATGAATATAAATACAGAATTTAGTGGACAAGAAATCAACAACTGGGGAGGACAAAATGCCTTTGGTAAAAATAATAATAAGAACAACAGCAAAAAACAAAAAAAAAACTTAATATACTTTATCCTTATCTGCCTTTTCTATCAATAACTGCATTCATCTTTAAAACAAAAAAGAAAAAAAATGAGAATCATGCATACATTCTACATAAATATTTATTATGTACTTTATACACAGATATTGTTATTGTTCTAATGTTCTATTGTTATAAACTATTGTTTTAAATGTTAATATCTCTACTGTACTTGCACTCGTCGTTTATGTATTCATAGAACATGAATCATAATTCACTTTCTTCTTCGGTTATTCATTCATTCAGTCATTCATCCTTTCTCTTGGCCATCTTTGCATGTATGTATGTATGTATGTATACATGCTCGTCAACAACATGTCACTTTCACATAAATGTGTATTAAGATTTTCATTAATGTATGTAATCGTTTATTGTTCATCGTTTTGAAGAATGAAGCTGGATTCACCCATGGTTTCGGAACAAAATTTTTGTTCTGAAACAATTTTAGTTTTTTGAGANCTTGAGTGTATTTCATCATGGTTTTACATTTTCTCTCTTTCTCTCTCTCTCTCTCTCTTTCATTATATTCTCATACTTGACAGTGAAAATTCATCAAATATCATCAAAACACACTTAAAGTTATTGCTGATCCATACCAATGCTGGTTTAACCAAATGTCATTTTCCATTATTCATTACCCAAATGTTATTTCGCTCCACTATAAAGATTTTTCGCTGCATAGCAAATCATGCACTTCTGTTTACCATTTCATTTCTTTCTCTTTCTCTCTCTCTCTCTCACTCTCTCTCTCTCTGATTGTCTTTTCATTGAGAAACCTTTTTCATTTCGTACCACTGCAATACAGGGTGTGATAGTTTTTATTTGAAATATTTGTATCATATTACCTACTATAGCTGAATGGTAAGAAAGGCTTTGAATACATCATTGGAGTTCGTTACAGTCTTCTACATCATACGGTATTTATGAGTCCAGCTTAATGCATTTACAAGACACAAGTTCATAATGTCATTTCAAAGTATAATTTTATTAAATATCTTGTCTAGACGGAAAGATTGCATTTATAATAAATCCAGTTGACAAGAAAATATCGGACAGTAACTGGTTACTACAATGACTTTTAGAGAAGTTGCAATGATTGTGCTTTATTATTCAGCGGCCTAGTAGCTTTCATTATTGACAGTTGGCTTTCATCTCGCACATAATTCAAGTGGGGCATCTAGGTATGATAACCTTTCCCTATTCTTCCTACCTTACCTAACACAAATTGTTACCAAAAGTTTCAATTCCTTTGCAAACTTCGTCAGTATTAATATACTCCCAACATTCTCTCGAATTTAAAAACAAAAAACGAACTGCAAAACAACCTTGAATTGGCTTTAACTACGGCAAACACGGGGTACTGTTTTGAAAGAAACAAAAGTAAAAAAGAAAGTAAATAAAGGAATGGTAAGAGTTACAAAAATTTATTAAAATTATCACATCCTGTATGTCTAACGGTTAATTTAAAGCACTTTTATTGTTTTCAATTTTCTTTTATTTTCCATTTTTCTTTTATTTCAACCAAATTATATAAAAGAAGAAAAGCATGAAATTTAAAATTTTCTTTGCGTTTAGAAATTTTAAATTTATGTTAGTTAGCCTAGCCTTAGGCATATTAGCTGTACAAGACATTTACCAATATAACTAATTTGATGAACTGAGTCTTAAGGTTACAAATCAAATTAGCTAAACTGTACCATTCTGAAATTGTATGTGTGTTAGCCCTAGTTAGCTTAAGTTAAACCAATTAAATCGTGTATCAAAATTCTTAAATTATTGTAAATTTATTGTATTATGTATGGTTTTTAGTTCAATATGCATAGCTTTATTGGTGATGGTTATATAAAAAGCAATTCGTTTTTATTTTTAGTTTTTTAAAGATATTTTTATTTAAATTTATTATTATTGTTTTTAAATGTATATTAATTATTATTAATTCTAATTTCAATTAAGATAATTTTGTTCAACAACAGTTTATTATTATGATTTTTGTTTAATTTTATAGGTACAAACAATAATTGATCATCATCATGAAAGTATGAAAACATCATCCAAAGTCCGATTTGCAGATCCCACAGTAGAAGAAAAACACGAAAATGTCAGTTCTACTAAAATTAACAAAACAAATTTTCCTTGCCATTACTAACCTATCGAAACCACTCATTATTTCTCTTTCTCGTTTTCTGTTTTTTTTCCTTTCTTTGCTACCATTGCTCTGTAATATTGTTTGAATGATTGATTGTTGTGATCTGGGCTAAATGTTTATAGGAGTCGAAAGATGACGATACCAGCAAAGCTTATGAAGCCAATGGTGATAATAGGGAAAAGGGCAATGATGATGACGATGACGATGGCGACGGCAGCAATGATGAATATGTAGAGAAGAAACCGTAAGTACAAATTAATGGATATATTTCGACAAATAAGCTCCCTGACGAAAGAATAATTTAAACTTTTGAAATCTTAATGCCATCTACGTTTAGACTAGGATTAAAGCCAATAAATAATTATTTTAATTTTATTTTTAATTTTTTATTTGTATGTCCAATTGCATTTTTTCAAATGTTGCCATTTTCAGAAATGAAATGAATGTACGTCGAATGCACACGGCTGTTAAACTTAACGAAGTTATTGTAAATAAATCACAAGATGCCCAATTGGTTATTATGAATTTACCTGGTCCACCCAAGGATATTAATCCAGCTCGTGAAAGCAACTGTAAGTAAAAAAATTCTTATGTTTTCTATGCATTCAAATTCAAAATATTCAAATTTTTGTTTCACTTGCAGATATGGAATTTTTGGAAGTTCTCACAGAAGGACTGGAAAAGGTGCTTATGGTAAGAGGAGGTGGGCGTGAAGTGATAACTATTTACTCTTAAGCAGTAAAAACAAAACCGAACAAAACCGAAAAAATTTAAAAACACCACCCCAATGACAAAAGAAAAAGAAAACACAAAATAACAACAAACAAAAACAAAAAAGATGATAACAACAATTTTGTAATATTTGAAACTTAGGCAACTTTTTGAATCAATTAATATTCAAGTAGTAATTTTAGGTATTAAAATGAAATAATAATAATAAAAGAAAAAAAAATATTAAAAATTAATAATAATAATAATTATAATGAAAAAACCCAACAAAACAAATGAAAAGAAAATGCAATTAAAACTATTTTAACTTAATTTTATGTAAAAAGATAATAAATGAAAATGTTATAGTAAATAAATAAATAAATAATAATAATAAAAAACAAATTTAGTAAAATGAAACAAGTA
>QOCX01000002.1:187335-259529 GCA_005959815.1 Sarcophaga bullata
ATTGGTTCCGAACTAAGTAAGTCCATAGATAACATTCCAAATGTGTCCATGATTGTATTTTCAATTATAAGCCCATAGGTTCCAGTTCTCAGACTATAATTAGCGATTGAGTTCTCCATAGCAAACTGGTGTACTGTTTTTTGTACACTGGCTATTTCCGTAAAAGTATTTAAAAGTACAGTAGGCTTCTGATATATCTACAAATTTGACAGAGCAGCATATTGTCCTGCAGAATATGATGGTCGGTAAGGTGTGTCATTAAAAATTACTTGAAGAACAACACATTGAGTGGCTTCACCGCCACATTATTTTAGGCTTTTTGATGCCTTTTCACTAAAAAAAATCTTTTGGAGACTATGTTTTCTAATAGAATAAATAAAGAAGAAGAAAAACATTTGTTTTTATAAAATTTATACATTTTACACTTTACATGGCAAATTTAAAAACCGCACTTATTAAATAAAAAAAACGCTGTATTCGTTATTTGTCGGACCTGCCAACCACATTTAAATGAAAATTATATAATTTTGAGACACCTTGTTTTGAGCAAACAGCTGTGTTATTATTTTTAGACAACTGTCAATACACTCAAATTTTATTCGATTTTGTGTCTTTTTTTTTTGTTAGAGTTTGCAGAGAAGTTATGTTGGAAAATAATTGTAAATAAAGATGGCTTCGAATAAGTTTCCCGTATCCGAATTCTTTTCAATTGCTCCACCATTACTGGATTTTGAATCAGAATTGATATGGTTTGATTTTACTGAATCGTTTAACCAGAAAGTGGAATATGATAAAAGTAACCACATCAGCACCAATACGAGAGAACTTATGGAATTGGCTTTCAGTCAGCCCTTAAATCTACAGGATCAGAAATTATTACTAAATGAATTAGTAAAGAATCCATTTTTCGTTCATCAAATACGTTTAACGCCTGATAAGGTAAGCATGGTATTTCATCATGGAAGATGTATGTGAGAAAATATTTCGTTAGTATAAAACAGCGTCTGATATTAAAATTTTGTGAATATTTCTAACAGTTACCGCGTTTGGTTGAAAACAATCCTATGGTTTCCTTTGAAATTTTAGTTAAACTTATGGACTCTCCAGAGATAACTGAGTATTTTCATGTCTTGGTCAATATGGATATAACATTGCACTCCATGGAAGTGGTTAACAGGTAAAAATGCTTTTCTATCGTGTATATAGTTTACTTTCCAAGTCTAAGTATAAAAAGTAGTATCTGCTTAATACTGAAATGAACCGATCATATATGTAGATATGACTTTTGAACGTTTCCCAACGACCAATTCCTTGGCATGAGCATTAAGAAAATTCAATAATCTAATTTAAACTATTATAAATATAAAACGAGTTTTGAAATAACAATTTCTAAATCATTTCAGATTAACGACGTCTGTAAACTTGCCCACTGAATTCATACATTTATATATTAGTAATTGCATTTCGTCTTGTGAAAATGTTAAGGATAAATACATGCAATCGCGTCTGGTACGTTTGGTGTGTGTTTTCTTGCAATCTCTAATAAGAAATAAGATCATTAATGTAAAGGTAATAGTGATTCTATTAAAATATTCAGCGCCAAAATACTAATCTATATTTTACCATTATATTTAGGAACTATTCATTGAAATTGAAACATTTTGTGTAGTGTTCAATCGTATTAAAGAAGCAGTGGCATTATATCGTTTACTTAAACATTTGGATATGGGTGAACCAGCACAAAATTCAACACCCAGCAGCAGTAGTAGTTCGAATACAACATCATCATCTTCTATTGCAAGTAAAAGTGAAAAAAGTGTGGGCAATAAATAATAAAAAAAAATGATAAAAAAATAACTAATACTCTACAATTTTTAAAATAGTCATACTTCAGGGTGGTCTGTTTATTATTTTACAAAGTTATAGAGAAAAATAAACAATAAGAAGAAAACAACATGCACATCATGTTGTCGTTTGCACAATATCAGGTTATCTTGCAGTTCCTTTAATATCCATGTTGTAACATAATCGTCTGTAATACTCGTTTTATTTGCGAATTTGTATTCAAACGAGATTTAATACCCAATGAAAAAGACACAGCAAGTATTTCGATTGCATGTTCTTGCAGCAATAAAGTCATTTCGGACAAATTATCAATTGCAGTAGCAGCCACTGATGGATTATCATCTCGCAGACATTGTATATAAGCATTAAGAGCGCATCTATTGACATCCGAACGACCGGGATTGTGTTTTAAATGTCGGATTAATAAAATAAATGCATTCGATCTTATTTGAGCACTCGGCGAGAATATCAACTCCAATAGTCTATCAAATAGTTCACTTAGGAAATTAAATCGTTTAGAAGTGAAACTTTCAATTTCCTGCAGGGGTCCCAAAATAGTGTCCTCAGCACTGGAGTGCTTGACAATTTTTATAAGGTTCGCAAAATGTGGTGAAATGGAAAATGATTTATTCAATGAACCAGATATTGCAAAAGTAACAGCTCCACGGCTGTTAATGTCCAAGTTGGATAATTGGTAATTTGACAAAGAGTCCGAGCAATCCGTTTCCATGGAGGTTGGCATTTGGGCATTGCGATTGTCTTGACCAAAAGTATCCTCAAAATCAAAATCTTGCTTATTGTCGACATTTTTAACGGACGTTGTTGATGTTTTCTGCTGCAACAATGTGATGCCCTGCACCAATTGATGTAAAGATTGTAATGAATTGTATCGATTTGCTAAATCCATGAGGACATCGACATATTGTTCTATGAATACCAAAGCAGACGATGGATTGGAATTGATGTAGGCTTGTAATAGTTCTATAAATTTTATCAGAATGTGATATGATTCTTTAACGTTGCTGTATTGCTTGAAGAATGTAAAGTAACACTCCATGGCCGATTGGAATTCCTCTTTGTAAATGTCATCAAAGCATAAAGGCTGCAAAAGTTCCAAAGTTCTTAAAATCTGTATAAAACGATGCATATGGTATTCATCTCTAATGACGCGTAAACTCAACTGCCCCCGTCCTTGTATCAGAGAAGATAAAACTCCCATTTGTCGCAAAAATAATGCGGGATGTGAAGCGGCCATCTTGCGTATTAATAATTCAGTATCGCTGGAAAAGGTTTCAAAGTCCTTTTTGGTAAATAAGTTACCCAGACATGTTATTAAATTATTAGAAACTTTATCTGCTTGGCAACCATTTAAATTTTGCAATTTATCCGTATACGATTCTAGTTGATGGCTGCGAATAAATTTAATGGAAGGATACATTAAATACATTTGCCTTAATACCATTGCCCGTAATTTTTGCGAACAATCGCAGTCGAAAACATATTCTATAATCTTTATTAGATTCGATGTAGTTTTGTTGCACACCCGGAACAATAGATTGATGCGACAGCACAGTAAGAAAGCATACTGAGATGCTGAATTTTTTAGTTCACTTTCTCCCTCTTTCAATATGAACTCAGTAAACATTTTTAATTCACTGTCGGTAAGTGAAAACATATTTTCTGTAGGATCCGCTTTTAACACACAACGGTCTCTGCCTTGCCACAGTTTCGGATTGTTAATTACTGCTTGTACAAAATTTAAAACGGATGAATAGTCCAAATCTTGATCACGACATTGCAAAAGGTATTCCAAGGTAGATATGATAGTATCCCAATTAGTTTCGTGACATATCCATGATAATAAATAAAACCGAAAGTCTCCCGACGATTTCGAGAACAAAAATGGTAAATCCTGTTTATTATACGTACAGGAAAGTTCTGGATCATAGTCTGAAAGTAAATCGACCAACATGCCATCACTGTACAATGTATGCGTGTCAGTTGCGGAGTTTTTCATTCGATTTCTGAACTGACTTAACATTTGTTGCAGTGTCAAACTAGAGGGTTTATTTTGGATTTTAGGCTTTACCAAATGCTGTTGGTAACTCCTAGACAAATTCTGCAGACATGTTGTATATAAAGTGGGATCTGTATCTTTGTGATTATTAAGCAGACAATATTTAAAGAATTTTGAGTTCTCATTTATGGCCTGTGGGTTAATATTGATTACTGCTCGCGTTAATGATATTATTTGTTTCGGTTCCAATAGATTAACCAGCAAATTTTCCATGTTTCCGTGATTTAAAGTTTTCAAAAAGCAATGATGCAAATGAGAAGCGTCCTTATTTAAAAGTTGATGTAGTAAAATCCTAAAATCTTGCTCATTTGACGGATTGGTACTGGGACATTTCAAGACTTTGTAGATGATTTCTTCAGCTTCTTTAGCTGATGTTGCAACTGCAACGGATTTGGATGTTGATGGTAAAATTGGGGGTGCTGGCGTTAATTCTTCTAAATCTATACATTCCAACACATCATTTTTAATCTTGGGGTTGTCAGCTACAGTTTGAGAATGAGAATACAGGCCCAAAGCTTGTACTGTAAAGTGACCATTTTTAGCTCCTCTTACCTGTTGAATTTCTATTAATTGGGCCAAATATGCCTTATTTAGAATGGCGTTTTTAACAGTGTCAAATTGCTCGATGACAGCATGATCCAATAAAGCCAATAGTTTTGACATGGAGTTTATAGGAGTGCCAAAGTTTTGTACAAATAATACAATTTGATCGGGAGTTAATTCGCGAATCGCCGCTTCGATTAAACGATCTACAGAAGAACGTATCATTTTGAGTTTTAGCCAGTCAGGTAGCAATTGCACTGGTTCATGTGGCATATTGGGTATATAAGCTATGGGCACATTGCCACCCAAAGGAAACCAATAATCCAATATTGGTATAGACTCTGGCATTTGATTACTTGAGTGAGTAAGCAATATAATGAATGCATGTATTATATTCAAGTGCAAAGGTAACTGAACGCCATCGTTAAACTGAACCATTAATAAATCGGGATAATCCGTCCATTGGTAGGTTTCATGGTGATCACCCAGTTTAATAATATAATTATTAAACATTACAAACAAACATTTTAAAGTCTGCAACCGGTTCTCCTCATCTATTTTGGCCAACTCTTCGTTGGCTATAGTGGGTGGTGATCCCTCTGGTAATGGTATAATGTGTTGGAACATTGTACTACGTTCCACTATCAATTGGGCCATATCAATAACATGATCTAACATATCAGTTACCGAGTCCTCCAAAGTATTCGCCGCTATAAATTGTATGTAAGCCATAACTAAATCGGGTGAATTTTCAACTTGGCAAGCAGAT
This sequence comes from Sarcophaga bullata, assembly GCA_005959815.1. NCBI lineage: Eukaryota > Metazoa > Arthropoda > Insecta > Diptera > Sarcophagidae > Sarcophaga > Sarcophaga bullata. The sequence goes on from QOCX01000002.1 coordinate 192,570, forward strand.
CTTAGTTGGGGTATTAGGAAAATACGTACGTCATTAAAATGGGGTATTTGGGGTATAGCGCTTAAAAGCCATTCATTAGGGCTTAAGTCAGAACATTTGAATATAATCTTTAAGCCTCGTAAGGCGGATAAGCGTGTTTGTTTAACTGTAGAACACAGGCGTCTAAATATGTAGTCCAAAATCTCACATACCGAATTTTTATCATATGAAGGATCAATGATAACATTGCGTAAGAAATTGACCAGTTCGGCATCGCGACTATTTTCCTCATTAATAATGTTAGCATTGAAAAGTAAGAACTCGCAAAGGCATTGAACAGGTAAATGATTGAAATCACCATCGCTATTCTGTACTAAATCAGATAGCCAAGGCATCGATTGTGTTGTTCCTTGCCTCTGAATGATATCAAGCAAAAGATCTGGCTTACGGCTGCGGCACAACAAGTGTCCAATTTTTAAAGACTTATTTAAAGTGCGCAGTTGTTCTAAAACACCACTAGGCACTCGCCGAACGGGTCCCATGGGATCCATTAGCATTAATTGAGAAGTTAGAATGGCGTTCTCTTCGGTAATCACGGCTTGGGAAGTTTGAGCAGCTAAATATGTTTCAAATTCTACAATGTAATTACGTTCTATAGCACAAACCTGAAATAAAATATTTATTTACTACTCCTTAGTCTCGCATAAACTTTCTACTTCATACTTACTTGCAATTCTTCCTTACTTATGGGTGTTTCATTCAATTGATTCGTTATGCACATTTCCATTAACATTTTCATTGTGGCATAATGGTCCCAACAAAATGCTCCAAACGTTGAAGGATTATGAGCTGCAATCATTAGCATAATCAGCCAAGCTTTCCAATACAATACAGTAATGGCCAATTTGGGTGGTTCATAGTCCACAGGTAAATTTATATTCTCCGGATGGTGATATTCTGCCATACTAAATAGGAAATCAATGATATCGAATTTATTCGCCTGTACAACTGGACAGTTAGTAATGCGCATTGTTGAAGCTCTTTTTATTAAAGAAATTATTATATCAAATGTATCGGGAATAGTGAAAGGTATTTCTTTAGTTATTCCTATCAATATGATACGCAAAAGAGTATCCTCATGAATAGGAGTTTCCGAGACTAAACGCAACAGGGTAGTTCTCTCGGGTTCAGACGGCCACTGATCATAACGTGAATACTGCTCTGCATTTTCTAACAATAATATTTTATGTAAACCCTGGTAAAATTCACCTGCTTGCAGTTTGAAAAGTCCAGGCACAATTTCGTACATCCATGATACACAATCTAGCTGAATTTGACACATTTGGTTGTAAAACTTCAAAAGGACTGCATTATTGGCTGCATTGTCTTTAGTTACTCTTAGTGATATGCTAGCTTCGCGGACTTGAGGTGAAACTGACAACAACATGCTTAGACATGTTATATCGACCATTGAATGGAATATACGCTCACGAAATTCTGAACTTTCTATTTGTTTATTTAATTCTGGGCGGCCATTAAGAAAAACTTTGCAAAACACCACCAAATTAATGTCATTGCGCAGCATACGCACTAATTCACGCAGAAAGACTCGAAGAGTGCGTAGACAATCGTCACGTTGCAAAAGAAATTCCTTATAAATTTCAGCAAGATGTTTAGCTGAATCATCAGGAGCAGCTTGAAACATAGTAGCTGTTAGAGAACAAAGTAAAGAGTAATGCGTCAAAATATGTGTCTAACTTTGAAATTTTCTACTTACCTAACATGCCCATATTATTGGGATTCCTAGTATTCGACAATTCATTTTGTACCACAAGTTTCAAGATGACATTCAATATGCCGGGCTCTAAACGTATCATTTCCTTTATACATGACATATAGAAATTTATCAAAGGCTTGGCTTTTAGTCTCATCTTCACTAAAATTGCTAGAACCTCGTGATCTTTAAAATACTTAGCTCTTACATTAAAGCAAATATACGACAATAATTCTTGAGCAAACTTTACCAGTTTACCATTATGTATCCACAATTCCAAACGTGATATGCACATATGACGTACTTCTACCAGACCAGAAGTCTTACAAAGAAATTTTAAAAAGTTACGAGTGTAGCACTCTTGTTGCTGGCGTTTATTCAATTGCTCCTTAATGGCGTCTGTAACATATTTCTCTACAATACGTTCACAATCCATGTAACGATCTTTAACTTCGCAATATGTCTCACAGCCCTGCTTAAAATCTGAGGGTTTCGCCGATCCACTAGCCTCAGAATTATCACAGGAATCATCGTCGATATTTATCGGCGCTAACGTTTGTGGACCAGACTGCGTGGGAGTTGTGGTGGTTGGTGTGCCGGCACCACTAGTTGCTCCCGACTCTGGTTGCATGAAATTCAATTGCGGCGTACGTGTTTTAAACGCTGCAGCTATATTCTCTATGAATGGTGCACATAGACTATTGTCTGACCAAAACCGATCATTTATAGCATCTTCTATATAAATGCGCATAAAAATTTCCGGCCACTGCTGTTTATCACTGTAAGCCCTTGCCAGAAGATTACATGCCAAAACATGGGAGTAAGAAGTTTGCCTGATTTTTATATTAAAATCCCTTCTAAGTATATGCAATAAGCCAGAGGTAATAATGTCGTTTGCAAAATAATCGGGATGCAATTTTGCTAAATACAATATACCCAGCATAGCCACAGTATCTGGCTTTGATTTTGCGTATGATGATATTAAATTTTTGATGCAGCCACATATAACTCTTACTAATGTTTCGGTATCGTGTTGTTCGGCTGCTGCTCTCACGGTCTCTACAATGTCTAATGAATCGCAATCAGTTGCCATCTGTTCCCATAGTTCACTGGAGGGCGCTGTTATGGCTACATCACCTGCTACTCTGACCGTTGTTGACAGTTTTGCTTTTTTAGCAGCCATCATTGATGTTGTAGGTCCTGAGGCATCTCTTTTGCGTTCAACAGATGCTCCACTAGACGTCTTGCTGATGGGAACAATTTTTGCCTTTGCATCATCTCTGTAGCCTTTAGAACCCAATGCGAAAAATTCACTCCCAGCATGTGAAGATACTTTCTTAGGAGCTCTTTGCGATGACGAAGATTGTTTATTACGATCCATTACTTTAAAATAATTGATAAAAACATAAAAGGAATAAACAAATTGAACTTCAATGTTTCATAAAATTCTACGAATACTTTGCGATGCACTTTGAGAAAATACGATGTAAACAATAAAATACTTGAATGTGAACGGACCGGAATGGAACAAAATTTATTATTGCATGTGAACATGTAACAATGACAAGACTTAGATAACAAAAAACAAACGAAAGATTGAAGCAGTATTTGGGTAAAATATATTTTATTAATCGTAATATTTACTACTAAATATAAAGTGTAAAAACATACTAAACGTTATAGGAATCAATTTTTTAAAGCAATAAATCATTTTATTAACGTTACTTATGTAGGCTATTGAAAATATTTTAAGAAAAATCATTTCGCCAGAAAACTCAGGGACTAAAAGATAAACCGTTATTGATGTAAAACTTATTATAAAATATTACAATATAAGCAAATATTAGAATTTCTCTATTATTTAAAGTAAATTATGATAATATAAATTTTTGTACTTAAATGCAATAGTACATATAATAAAATTATATTAATATAAATTTCGTAATTACCCTGTTAATATAACATATCTGTTATTCATACAGTTTACAACTAGTGTTTTGTAATTTTGCAACGTTGCTAAAACTATTAAAAAGTCAGGAGGAAGAAAAAAATTTTCAACTTCAAACTTTTTTTAAAGAAATTTGAAGTTTTTAAATAGTCTCAATTCATTATAAAAAAGTATTTAGCTCCTATTAGCTTTTGTGCAGGACTATAAAATAATGGCAGATACAAGTAAGACACGCATGAATTTAGCGGCCATAAAGAAAGTAGATCCCTATGCCAAGGACATAGTGGATACATCATCACATGTGGCATTCTACATATTCAACTCGGAGCAGAACGAGTGGGAGAAAACCGATGTTGAAGGAGCCTTCTTTATATACAGTCGCAATGCTCAACCGTTTCACAGTATTTTCATAAATAATCGCCTAAACACGACCTCGTTTGTCGAGCCAATTACCAGCCAGTTGGAGTTGCAGGCCCAGGCACCGTTTCTATTATATCGCAATGAAAGATCACGTATTAGAGGTTTTTGGTTTTATAACAGTTTAGAATGTGATCGTATAAGTAAATTGGTTAGTCAACTGGTGCAAACAGCCAGTAGCAGCGGAGAATCAGGCACCACTGCAGATAATTCTACACAAGTAAATGACGCGAAAGAGAACAATAATGTAAACATTTTTAAAATGTTATCCAATGCTCAGCAAGAATTTAACAACAGTACTCAGAATAAACAGCAGCACAACAGTAACAATTCCGCAACTCCAAACAATATCAACAGTGGTCAGCTGGTTACCCAGCATACACCAACACAGAATATTGCTTCGGGAAATGTTTTAAAATTCTTTGAATCGGCAAAACCTACGGCGGAGGTATCGAATTTTACAACACGTATACTACCCAATACATTATCAGTGGAACAGTTGGAAAAGCAACAACGTGATATAGCACCCAATTCCCTACAGTCGCTAAATAATAGTGGTGGCATTATCACAACCGATGAGGGCAACAATCCCTTGTTTAATAATCAAACAACAGATAATATAACAAATCGTTTGTCTTGTTCTTTACTGGAACCTGCACCAAGGCCAGGTAGTGGTATTCTAGACATAAAGCCTATTATATCCCGAGGACCAGATTTTGGATTTGCAAAAGCTTTAACAGCGGCAACGTGTACAAGTAGCCAACTACCGGGAGAGCAAATTTCGCTGAGTAAAATATTTTCCAACTTAAATTTACAGCAGAGTTTGTCACAAACTAGTTCAGTCGTGTCTGCTCCAGGTGGTGGTGGTGAAGTGGTAAACAAGCCGGCACTTATGCCACCGACTATGTTCGATAAGCCAGCTGCGGCCTTATCGGTGGAACCATTGAAGCTTTCTTCAATTACACCTAAGCAACAAGAGCCTCTAGACAAATATCAGTTTATGCAGGCGTTTAACTATTTAATACAAAACGACGACGAATTTGTGCAGAAATTACATGAAGCTTACCTTAAGACAGTTTCTAAATTTGGCACATATCAATAAGCCAATAAAATTCAGCATAAATAGGAAAAATCGAAATGATACAAGAAGTAGACTCTGTTGCGAGATAAAAAGAAATAACGATATATACTATTAAATACATACAACATATTAATTACAATATATCCTAAAAAACACTATCGAATATTCCAAACGTAAAAGCGAAAAGAATATGTTTTTAATTTAAATTCACTTTTATTAAATGTTAATAATTTGGATTTTATTACCGTATACTGGCTTTCTATTTTACAATTTAATCGCTTTCTGAAGCTGAATCGCTGGAATCGTCCTCTTGTTCTATCAGCGCTTTGAAATCCTTTACTTTAATCTTTTGAGGCACAATTTGTAACAAGAATTCTAAATTGTCTGTATTTTGTACAAGTTCGGCCAAATGTTCGTATTTTAAAGTATTTGGTTTATTTGCTTTATTATAGGATTCTCTGCTAAAATGTTTAATAAACATTTCCTAAAAATGGAAATAAGAATTCAATTTATGTTCAGATTAAAATTACCGGTACCCACTGTAGATTTGGTCATTAAATACAGAACTTCATTAGTAATATTCCCCGTATCCAGTGAACTCTTCATTATAGTTCGTATACGAGTATGGGGTAATTCTGTTTCCATATTTTAAATTAGCTTAGAGGTTTTAAACTAGTTTTAAATTTATTTCTCATAAAATTTCTGCAGCCAAAGAGTAAACTAAATTGTTTATGTTTTAATAGAAATTCGCTTTTGCGAAACGTTTTACAATGCAAATAGAAGTATTAATTGGAACGAGCGGAATGGAACATAACAGAGTATCAACGACAATGTTATTTCAACATTTTGGAGTTAGTTGAATAACATGTTGGTTGCTGCCTTCACACTTTTCGATTTTTAACCAACTTTACTTGTAAATTGTAATTGTATTTTGGCGTTGGTCGTCGGTTGAATGAAAATTAAAGTTTGTTGATCTTCAACCAACCGTTGATCAACCGCTCCTCCGACGTTGCAACGTGTAGGTGCCGTGTGACAGAAGTAGGTTCAGTACTTTTTTCTTTTTTACGGAATTGATTGCGACTTGTACAATCACGTTGAGTTATTTCTTAGCTATGTTGTTTACAACAACACGTGCCAATGTTTCTAATTTTATTGTAAGCAAGCTCATTTCCGCTACATTGGCATCATTAATGTCAAAGTCATTCCATCTCGCATTTGTCAGTTCTACTTCGTCTGGTAACGCCGACACAAGTGTGGTTGGTCAATAAATCAGATAATGGAATATTTTTAATTCTGTGCATAGTGAAGTGAGAAGAAAAAAAAGTGGAAAAAGGTGATACAGCTATTGCAAACGTTATTTAATAATATGTCAATTTTCAAGCTTCACAACGTAAACAAAAAGAAAATTAAATAAACGGTATTTGACAAGGAAATTCAACATAAAAGCAGTCGTAAAGAATTACAACAAAATCATCCTAGCGAGGAGAAAAATTCAATAAAAGTTTATTTTTATAAAAAAAAACGTCGCCTTTCTTCTTCGTTCGGCTATAGCTGTTTTGTGTGGAGATTACGATTTGTGTAATTAAATCAATTTTTTTTCTCTGTTGTTGGTGTTGTGTATTTATCGCTTATTTTTTTATATTTTTTTTGTTAGTATAGATTGGCTGTGTGATTGTCTGTCTCTTACACACAATATTAAGTGGTGGAGACGAAGACAACTTGGTATAATTTTTATTTATTTATTTTTTTTATTTTTGCCATATTTGATTTTTGTATTTATATTTTTTTTTGTATGTACATAGAAAATAAGTATAATATACATATTTACGAACGAACGTTCATACACAAAGGGAAAAATATAAGATATGTAGTAGTAGTGATGGTGATTATTGCGATTATTTAAGTAGGTATTGTTTTTAATAAGAGGACGCTAAGAAAGAAATTTATTTTACTTTGTTTTTCATTATTATCATTATAATTATTACTGCTCATATAGAAAGAAAGAAAGGTGCAAGCGAATGAAGAATGTATTTCTAATTGCAGAATTGAGAAAATGCAGAATCAACAACAGTCGCCAAATCAAAATACGCAGCAACTGCAACAGCAGAGTGTAACACAGCAAACACAACAACAATTAATATTGCCGCACCAACAACAACAACAGCAGACACAATTGGTACAAAATCAAGGCAATGCAGTGGGCAAGATCAATGACACCCAAAATTTATCATCTGTTGGTAAGTGTTCTAATAAATAATTTCTTTGATATGCAAACAATGTATGTATGTTCTTCGTATATTATTATCATATTTATTTGTCCATTCGTTAGCTACTTTGTTAGTTAGTTTGTTTATTGTTTTGTTTCTTCTTAATACATTTGGATGATGCCAATGGAAAATTTTCATAAAAATCTTGTTCGTTTGTTTCTTTTGGTGGTGGTGATTTTTATTTTTGTGTGACATGACACAAAAGTAATGCGCTAGGGTTACCTGTCTCCTTCCTTTCTAGTATTGAAGAATATATTTAGTTTTCTATGTATTGCAAATGATTACGCGCTTGATTAAAGTGGTGGTGTATGGCTGAGAGTAGTTGTGTTTTCACTAATACATCAGTATGTTAATGTGTGTTTACCTACAAAAAACTGAACACAGAGTTGCCAATTATGCGAATATATATGTCTTATATGCATACATATATATGTGTAATGCGTACATACATACAATTTCAGCAAAATTCCTCTAAAGAATATTATATTTTTGTAATATTTTAAAATTGAGGTCGGTGGACCAACCAATATACCCAATAAGGTAGTTAATATATTTAATTTCACATGTTAGGTGGTTCTAGTCCCTGTGGAGGAAAGCGAAAAAACCTTAAAAAATGTAAACTTACTGCTAAGCTAGCGCTGGAGTTTTGTCTCAGCCGCCATAACTCTCAAACTGCAATAGAACATTCGTGGGTTCATGGTTTATACGAAAATAAAGTATCTTAATATTACGTTATCAAAAAGCATACATCGAAAAACGCGCTAAAATAAAAAATTAATTATTAGAACTATAAATATAAAGTTATGTGCTTTGGAAGTTATACACAAAGCAGTACTGTTTATAAATAGGCGTCTGAAACGTATACTGACTCAATGCAATATCAACGGAAAGCCCTTTGGTTTTAACAAACAATAGGCCAATAGAATATGAAATCGAAAAATCTTTAAAATTTCCTTACCATGACTAATAATAATTTTAAAATTAGAATTTTTCTATTTATCCTATTCTAAGCAAAAGTATATTCCAAAACATTCCCTTTCTATGCTTACCGTCTTTATAAAAAGTTGGCATGACAGAACAACAACGTGTATGCGTATATAGACGAGAGTACTTGGTTATGTTTGTATATGTGTGTTTTACAAAAATTTCCGATATAATGGCCTATGCGCTGTGCTTGCAATGCTACCGTTGTTTTTTGTTACGTCTCTACTTTTTCTAATACAACAGTTTTTCGAATTTTTATACATTTTTCATTATTTTAATCATTATTTGGATTGAGTGAGCAAAACAATAAAAACAGCATTTTGTGACAGAACATACATAACATATTTTGTGTTTGTGGTTATTCGATGTTTATAAGCTTTATATGCTTTAAACACCCTCCACCCACTGCTCGTGACAGGCTTCACAAGAAAGTTTCAAACAGTTTAGGGCGGTGTGGGGCATAATAGGCACAGAAAAAAGCATCAAAATCTTCAAATAACATATGCTGACTGTGACTGACAGTTTGGTTGGTTGGCTGCTTGTTCGGTTGTCTAAATAACTAACGAAAACCAACAACTGACTTAACGTCGTATACACAGTCAAATGCTAACCATACAATAAAGTGTTGTCTTGAAAAGAACAATACCAATACATAGAAACGGATGTATAAACATATGGACAAACACGTTCAAGTTAATCGTTTAATTCAATACAAACACATGGACTGTAAACAAGTGCAATATGAATACAAATGCACAGCACATTTCCCTAATGTAGTATTTATATTTATTTACATATGAATGTGTATGTTTGTGTGTATATTTAAATTAAAAAAATAAACTATAGATTTAATAATGTAGCACCTATATGTAAAACATACATACTTTCATTATAAAATGTTCATTTTACTCTGGCATATACGCTTTCAAACGATTCTATAATAAAAGTTGTTATAAAATATGAAATTTATTTCAATTCCCATTAATTGTACCTGCTCTACCTCACTCGCATTGCATGTGCCATGTGTTTGATGTGTTTGAGAAATGGCATGATGACTTGCTAATAAATGTTCATTGGTTTGAGTTGCGTTCCATTTTAGTTAATTTCGTTTCTACTTTACATTTTGGTTCATTCTATTCTACATACTACTACACGTTTATATGTGTATTGTTTAATACACTTTGCTTTTCTACTTTGTCGTTTGTCTCTTTTATTGGTATTTGTTATTGTTGTTGATTTCATTGGATAGTATAAAGATCGTATTTGTGTATATAGCCATTGCTGTCGTCGTCGTCATCATCATCATCACCAATGCATACACATCCTAGTTGCTATATATGCGTGTGAAAGAAGAGTGTATGGTGGAGCAAATGAATGGATGGATGGATGTGCGAGTTTGTGTATTGGACTTTTGCCCTCTTTGACGTCGCCTTCCCGTCTATTGTAAAAAATTTTTTATGTAGAAATTTACCCTTGAAATGATTGCAAAAGAACCTTGTAATAATGAATGTAATGTCAATTTGCTGTTCTCTTATTTAAATATTTTATAAAACTAATGTTGTTTTAATTTTTAAATGCAAAATCCTTAACCTACAAAATTGTAATACTTTCGTTTGCTTGTAAGACTTTTTAATACTAATTTCCTAAAAAAACTGTTCATATTTCGGTATTTAAACAGGGTCTTGTATGACCCAGGTGGAGTATATCCATTGAAGCGGTTGTCGATTCAATCTAACCTAATCCAACCAATATTTCTTTCATTGTAATTCTAATTTTAAGTGTATATTATGGGAAATTTTTAAAATCGTTTTTTTTTTCTTATCTTATAGGCCTTTTAGAGTTGGCCCATCGTGAATATCAAGCAGTTGATTATGAAAATGCTGAAAAGCATTGTATGCAATTATGGCGACAAGATAGCACAAATACAGGAGTGCTATTGCTATTATCATCAATACATTTTCAATGTCGACGCTTAGAGAAATCAGCACAGTTTTCAACGCTGGCTATAAAACAAAATCCCCTCTTGGCCGAGGCCTACAGGTGAGCCCTATGTCTAATATATACATACATATGCATATGTATATCTGGGTTTTTTTTTAAGTAATTTGTTCTTTTTATTCGTAGTAACTTGGGTAATGTTTTTAAAGAACGTGGACAATTACAAGAAGCTTTAGAAAACTATCGACGTGCTGTGCGATTGAAGCCCGATTTTATAGATGGCTATATTAATTTGGCCGCAGCTTTAGTAGCTGCTAGAGAAATGGAAGCTGCTGTACAAGCATATATAACAGCTTTACAATACAATCCCGTAAGTTTTAATTGATAATTCCTTCTATTCTTGCTTTTAATACAAATTATTTATTCCAAACTTTGAACATTTTAAGGATTTGTATTGTGTGCGCAGCGATTTGGGTAATCTTTTAAAAGCTTTGGGTCGTTTGGAGGAAGCTAAGGTAAATTTCTTATAAACTCCATCCATAGCCATATAAAATATTCAATTAATTTGTTTTCTAAATTTCTATTAGGCATGCTATTTAAAAGCTATTGAGACATGCCCCAGTTTTGCTGTAGCATGGAGTAACTTGGGCTGTGTATTTAATGCCCAGGGTGAAATTTGGTTGGCAATACATCATTTTGAGAAAGCTGTTACTTTAGATCCCAATTTTCTAGATGCTTATATCAATTTAGGCAATGTTTTAAAAGAAGCCAGAATTTTTGACAGGTACGTGCCATAAAACACAGCGAAAAATCACTCGTAAATGACTTTAAATTATTTCCGAAATATTTAAATTGCAGAGCTGTGGCAGCATATTTGAGAGCTTTGAATCTATCGCCCAATAATGCTGTCGTACATGGAAATTTGGCCTGTGTTTACTACGAACAAGGTCTAATTGACCTTGCTATTGATACCTACAGAAGGGCTATTGAGTTACAACCGAATTTCCCAGATGCATATTGTAACTTAGCTAATGCTTTAAAAGAAAAGGGACAGGTATCTATTAATGTTTTAATATCACGATTAGAAAATGTTTATTTACTTCATAAAAATCTACAGGTGAAAGAGGCCGAGGAATGTTATAATACCGCTTTACGTTTATGTCCAAATCACGCTGATTCACTAAACAATTTGGCCAACATTAAACGCGAACAAGGCTTTATCGAAGAAGCCACGCGTTTATATTTGAAGGCTTTGGAGGTATTTCCTGACTTTGCAGCAGCTCATTCAAATTTAGCATCGGTTTTACAACAACAAGGAAAACTTAAAGAGGCTCTTATGCACTATAAGGAAGCTATTCGAATTAATCCAACATTTGCGGACGCATATTCGAATATGGGTAACACCTTGAAAGAGTTGCAAGATGTGGCGGGAGCTTTGCAATGTTATTCGCGAGCGATTCAAATAAATCCAGCATTTGCTGATGCCCACAGTAATTTGGCTAGCATTCATAAGGATTCTGGCAACATTCCCGAAGCCATACAATCGTATCGCACCGCATTGAAATTGAAACCAGACTTTCCAGACGCTTATTGCAATTTGGCTCATTGCTTGCAAATTGTTTGCGACTGGACAGATTATGAGGCCCGTATGAAAAAATTGGTTAGCATTGTTGCCGAACAGCTGGAAAAGAATCGTTTACCATCTGTACACCCCCATCATTCGATGTTGTATCCGTTGTCGCATGAATTCCGCAAAGCAATTGCAGCACGACATGCTAATTTATGTATAGAAAAAATTCTTGTTCTTCATAAGCCTCCTTACAAGTTTACTCGAGAAATACCCAATGCAGAACGCATACGTATTGGTTATGTTAGCTCTGATTTTGGCAACCATCCCACCTCACATCTAATGCAGTCTATACCGGGGCTTCACGATCGCAGTGTGGTAGAAATTTTCTGTTATTCTCTTAGTCCAGATGATGGCACTACGTTCCGTTATAAGATCTCTCAAGAAGCAGAACATTTTATTGACTTGTCAACGATACCCTGCAATGGCAAAGCTGCCGATCGCATCTATAACGATGGCATACACATATTGGTTAACATGAACGGCTACACAAAGGGAGCACGCAATGAGATCTTTGCCTTGCGGCCGGCTCCTATACAGGTCATGTGGCTAGGTTATCCTGGTACTAGTGGTGCTTCATTTATGGATTATATTATAACAGATTCTGTAACGAGCCCTATGGAGTTGGCCCATCAGTATAGTGAGAAATTGGCCTACATGCCATACACTTACTTCATAGGAGACCACAAGCAAATGTTCCCTCATCTAAAGGAACGCATTTTGGTCGCTGATAAAACGCAATCAACTGTATCGGACAATGTGGCAGTAATAAATGCCACGGATTTATCGCCACTAGTCGAAAACACAGGTGTTAAAGAGATACGCGAAGTAATTAATGCAAACAAACAAGTTGAAATTACACATAAAGTGGCCGAACTTCCCAATACAACACAAATAGTGTCAATGATTGCTACGGGACAAGTACAGACTTCTCTCAATGGCGTCGTGCTACAAAACGGTTTGGCTACAACTCAAACAAATAACAAGGCAGCTACTGGGGAGGAAGTGCCACAAAACATTGTCATTACCACCAGACGACAATATCATTTACCGGATGATGCTATAGTATATTGTAATTTTAATCAATTGTATAAAATTGATCCATTAACACTTCAAACATGGATGAACATTTTGAAGGCAGTTCCCAATTCAGTTTTGTGGTTATTGAGATTCCCAGCAGTGGGAGAGCAAAATATCAAGAAATCCGTAGAAGAAATGGGTATGTATTGTGCTTACGAATAAATATGTTTTGAAATTTAAACGAATAATTTATTTTTGACAATTCTGTAGGTGTAGCACCTGAACGCGTTATATTCTCCAATGTTGCCTGCAAAGAAGAACATGTACGCCGTGGTCAATTGGCTGATGTGTGCCTTGATACTCCCTTATGTAATGGACACACAACCTCAATGGATGTTTTATGGACTGGCACACCAGTTGTTACACTACCCGGAGAAACGCTAGCATCAAGGTATATACATTAAATTATTAGCTAATTGAATGGATTTAATAACTAATTTTTGTGACATGTCTATTACAGAGTGGCTGCATCACAACTAGCTACATTGGGATGTCCCGAATTGATAGCCAGTACCCGGCAAGAATATCAAGAAATTTCTATTCGATTGGGTACAGATCGTGAATATCTAAAAACGTTACGTGCCAAAGTATGGAAAGCACGCGCTGACAGCCCTCTGTTTGACTGTTCACAATATGCCAAAGGTTTAGAAAAGTTATTCTTGCGTATGTGGCAAAGATTTTTAAGGAGTGATCCACCAGATCACATCTCTGCAATTGATAATAAATAAATTAAAATGTTCATTAATCATACATCATACCATACAAAAATCATCGTACATATTTTCATTTATTGTTTTCCTATATTACAACTATAACAACTAATTACTCAATCCATCTTACATACATATGTTATTCATATAAATAGTTTAAGTTCTGAAAACAAAAGAAAAACAAAAATTCAACACAAACATAAATCCTTACAATTGAATATGAATTTACATTTTATTTGGTAACAAACTAACAAACAAACAAACAACAAAAAATATATTAAAATTGAACTTTGAGCGAAAATATTTAAAAATAAACCACATTTTAAATTATTAATATTAATTTAGTTGATACTTAAAAAAAAAAACAGAATTAAATTAAATGAAAAAAAAAAAATAACTGTTGAAATGAATGATGTATTTAAAACAAAATAATAATAATAATGAGAAAAATGCAAAAAAAAGAAACTAATTTAAACATTTAGGAAATTCGTCATTCTATTGTATTTATAAAGTGTTATAAAAAAATTAATTAAACTAAAAAAAAGTAAAAGGAAAGAGAAATATTAAACAACTCTTTTTAAGTTTTAAGATCATTATTGATTTTAATTTACAATATCTAATTTAAACTTTCTTAATCCTTGAGATGATGACGATGATTAATGTCCACAAGACTACTACGTATTCGTCTTTTAGTAAAAATTTAAAACTAATATTTTTTTTTTATTCTTAATTTATTAATTATTTAAATGAAGTTGTTTTGAAATAAGCGATTTTTTTATTCTGTAAATTTACTTGTGTTTGTATGTAGTGTTTAAAACTTCTTATTTAAATATAAAAACTATTCAATAACTATGAGTCGTAGTAAAGAAGAAATAAAATAAGAAATAAAACAAAAACTTAGGCAAGAAAAAAAAAATCAATTAAAATATAATTTTAAGAAAAAAAAAAATAAAATATATTCTATATATATATAATATATATATATATAATATATATAATATGTATACAAATAATATAATTTTGAGTTTTCTTTTCTCCTTCTTTAATTCTCTCTGTCTTTTATCCACAAGCTATATACATGCATATATATTTACACTACACAATATATATACATATATATATATATGTTACATATGCATATATATACTTATTATATACACAATTATTAACTATATATAAATATATACAATTCATATTTATTATTTTTTTTTTGATAGAATTAAGATGTTACTATTTTATAATAATACAATTAAAAATAAATAAAATAATAGAAAACAAAATGCATTAACGTTAGTAAGCAATAAAAAGCGAATAAAAAAATGAGCATCCAATAGAACCACTATAACAATAAATTTGGCTTTTAAACATTTCTGTTTTTTTTTTGCATTATTGCGAATAAAAATAGAATTACCAACATTTGTTTGTTAATTTAATTATTTTAATGACGATTTTCGCTAGCCACTATATGTTTGTAAACGTTCTTTAATTTATATAACAAAACTAAAAAAAAAAAATATATACATTTGAAAAAAAAAATGATCACGTTGTCATAAGTTATTTTTATTTTAATAACAGGATATAAATTAATAAATTTTTTGCTAATTGTGAAAACAATCATCAGCAATCTAGTACATTTATTAAATAATTAATTGCTTTAATTCGAATTATATTTTGAAAAGAAAAAGAATATACATACTAAATAATAAAAAATAAAATACTTTTAAAAACATAAAATAAATTTAAAAGAGTTCTAGATTAATTCTGTCTGCATAAAATGCAATAATTGAATCTATAACGTATTTGGTGTGAAAATACGAAATATTGAAAACAAACTGCCAGCATAACCTCCTAACCTTTGTTGTATTTTAAATGCATTTTGAAATAAATCATAATATGGTTCTGGGCTAAAATCTTAAAAATCGAAATCTTTTAAAAATTTCTTAAATTCTCAATTTCGAATGCCATCTAATAACTCCGTAGATTTCCAGTTGTAATAAAACATAAAACGGCAATTATTTTCTTAGATTTTTTCATTTAAATATCGTTTTATTTAATATAATTTTTATTGTTGTACATAATATTGCATGTACTCTAATTTACATAATATTTATAATAATATTAATAATAACAATAATAATTGTTTTGTTACATGTTTAATAATCTACTTAAATTTCGAGAATAATTTTAAAGATTTATTTTATGAATAAGAAATAGATTTTCTATTTTTTTTTATTTTTTTTTTCGAGTATGTATTGTTTTATTCATTTTTTTTTTAAATTTTGTTCTTATTATTGTATATTTCAAATATATGTATGTAGTGGTATATAATATACGAGCAATATCACAAATTAAAACTAATTACTAATGTTCGTTCTTTTAAATTTCGTCTTTTTTTATTTTCTTCTTTTACTTCAAGTTTTAATTAGTAAATAATCGAAGTTTTGTCTTTTGTTGTTGTTATTTTTTAAGTAATATATCATAACACCTAACTACGGGCTAAAGGCTAATTTATTGTTGATACAATCATTGTCTTCAGAGGAGATGTGGTAACGATGATGAGATTATTAAAAAAAAATCGGTGTGGATTCGTGAGCGAGTGAGTAAATGAACACACGTTTTCAATATACCGTTTTCCTAAATTCTGAACAGCGTAAAAACCAAACAGTATTTAAAATAATCCATTTATAAGGGAATATTTTTTCATTCTTTTCGGCTTATAGCTTCTCATTCCTTATCTCAGTTTTCAAAATTTTGTTATTACAACTGTTAGTTTAAAGGTTTCGATATATTGTTTGTAAATATATTTTAGCTACCAATCAATTATTCGGGCACGCGAGCATTACAATTGCCGTGGTACATCTTAATACGACCTTTGCAAGTGAAATACTTATCAAAGACATCACTGTAGCCGTGATCCTTCCACCACGTACACAATTGACGGTTCCAGACACAGTCGAGACGGTAGATGAGATTGGGAAACTCATATCCCAATAAAGTGAAAAAGTCTTGATCACCCAAGTGCCCCTTGAACATATATTTCGAGGTAAGTTTTCTTACTTCTGTATCGTGTAGCTGCTGATGGTAAATTTGTGATTTACGTATACGTTTCAAATGCAACAAGACTACACCCGAATTGAGACCTGGATACCCATGCCTCAGACTATGTCTATCGGATTTTCTTAACTTGTGTGGTGAATGTTGGGACTCGTCCGAAACCATGTTATGCATTTCACTTGGCGACATATAGAAAGGACTGCCAAAATCAGTATTTGGGTAATTGGCTCGATATCTATAGAGTATGTGACGATAAACAGGAGTCAATTCTGGCGCCAAACCGTAAAGATGATCTGGGGAAAATCGGTCGAATTCATTGAATAAAAGACGGACATCGGTACGGAAGACTATGTCACAATCTAATAATATTGCACGTTCCATACTCTCGTCGGCTATGCGATGCAGACCCAACGAAAGAAAGAATAACGAATCGCTGTAATACGATTTGGGCGTTGAACTGAAGTAGGGAGTCATTGTATTGACAATATCCACTACTTCCTCGGCACACAAACGCATGTTATAAAGGCTATAGATGATAGAACGTCTATAACGACGTACTTCAGCTTCTAAAATCTGATCTACTGAATGGCCACTCGTTTCATCGGTGAGTACATGTAAATGTAGCAGCACCCCCGAATTGGCAAATTTCAATAGACTTTTAATGAATAACTCAAATTTGACATGTAGTTGATAGTTCTCCTTGGTGTAGATAACAAAGATATTGTAATCTGAGCTGGAGGTGGTGCTGGAAGTACCAATTCCAGTGCCTAATACTGTTGAGCTTAAGTTGAATATTTGCACTGAGGCATTTCTCGTCGAGGGGGGTTTTACGAGCAGTGTTTTGATAATTAACGATTTACGTGATCTTCTACGGGTGGTTGTTGAGGCCATATCTTGGGATCTGTAAGTGAGCGAGTCCTCCAAATCCACTTTCAGCTCTTTATGTTCGTTATGTTGTTGATAAAGCTGACGGTCTTGCGGCAGTATTGTTTCCTTTTCCGAACCCATTAAGGATTCTGCACCAACGCCATTGCTGTAAGTACCATCCGCCACAGATGTGGCCGCCGAATTACGGCTGCTGAGAAACAAAGCAAATAGTGACCGTCTACCAATTACACTGGTATTGGCATAAAAGATGATTATACAAACGATGGCCGATATGATTAAAAACATAACTTTGGCCATCTTAAGATGGCCCAGTTTGCGTGTAGCACCACTAATCAATTTATCACCCGGAGACATTTCGGCCATGTTACATTTTTTCCACTCTGATGTAAAAAGCAACTTTTCCTCTTCGGTTCTACTTATATTTTTCGCTCTCCTTCAACTAAACCAAACGAAAAAACACAACTAATTGGCCTAAATACAAAATTAGCAACATTGTTTTTAAAACTGGAATGTTATGGAATCGGACAACATTAAAATCAATAAGAACTGAGTGTTTTACAGCGATTGTAAAGTTAAACTTTAACACATTGTACACACACGCACACACATACAGTTTATGTTATGGGGGCTCCGTTAATCGTATTGAAAATTACTTATTTTTGACACAAACCAGTTAATTGCACTGTTAGTGCAGTGATTTATGGTAAAGCAGTACCAATTTCAAATAACGAACATTTCCAAGTGGGTGAACTCACCACACTTTGCAGAAACTCACCACACTGGAAATTCACAACGTCGAATAAATTGACCAATAATTCCCAAATTCACCACATTAGCAACAAACACACCCCACCAAAAAGTAAATAATTTTGAAACCGGTGTTCGGTGCCGATCGCCTAATTTCAACAACACAGATAATGGAACCCATCATCACCGTACACACAATAACAACAACATTCACCACAGACAACAGCCAACGCACACACACATTCACACACACACACACGCAATGCTGCCCATCATCATCAGACATACATACGCAACAACAACCAACCAACACAGAAAGTTAACCTAATCCAGTGAGAGCATTCGCCGTCTCATTACCGCGTCTACAGCGCTATGTCCCGGAACCCGATTTAGACGGATTCGATCAATCCATGATTTACACCATACCGACGCAATGGCCCTTAGGACAGCCTGACTGTCAACGAATAGCATATAAGATTTCGAATCTAAAGTGGGCCTACTAGCTACAGCCTCATTGGCCTTCAAGATAGCAAAAATGTTTGCCTGAAATGCGCTACAGTATCTAATGATGCTAAAGTGAAGTTCAAGCATCAGTGCCTCCACCTGACTTCGACCCATCTGTCCCTGAACTATCCCACCTTCGATAGTGCCCTATCCGGTATGAGAATCCTGAATTACTTACTAATATTTTTATTCATTAAATTTAATTACCTATAATGAATTGTTCAAGTGTGACCAGAGTTGTTTGATTGCTGTTGTGTACGTATAATTATTTCAAATTCGCAACGTTCACTTAGAGTTCACTGTCAATGTTTTTGTTTTAGAGTCAGTCAATGGGTCGGAATAAATTAATCAAATAATTAAAAACAATATAATATTATTGTTTTATATAATACATCCACATACATATACAACATGTATACACATCCATATATAACTTATATTTTCTTCATAATATATTTTGTAGTTCTTTATTTCGCTTTTTCACGTTTTATTTTTTAGTATGCATTTTAAAAGTCTTTAAAATTAAAGCAATTACAATAATTAATAATTAAAAGTTATTCTTTCTTGTTGTTGTTGTTGTTGTTATTGTTGCAGCTAAATTCTAATGAGAAGAAATCACAAATACACACACAGAATAAATCTCCTTTTGGGGGGGGGGTCCAGATTGTAAGGAAGTGTTTGTTAAATACTACGTACACATATGCATACAGTTAAATGAGAGCACTCAATTGGAACATTATATTATTATCAATCAATCAATGATTTAATCAATCAATTAATTAATACGACGTACATACATATCGTCAAAGTAAAACAATTATTCTTTTTTTACCTTTAAGAAATTTAAAAGAATTCTATACCAATGAAATGAAAACACCGATCCATGCTTGTATTGTTTATAAATTTGCGATGAAAATTTGCTAAAAATTAAACAAATTCAATAATTTTTTTATAAGTGTTTTAGGAACTTTTAAATAGCCAGTGATTTTCTTTTTTTTTTTGGTTTACATTGACGATATATTTTTTGGTTATCTTTTTGTTTATTTTGTTGCATAAATTTTGGATTACAATGTATGTTTGATTTTTAAAAATATATTTTAATTTGATCGACTTTATTTTTAATTTGTATTATTTTTCACCATAGTTTAGCGTATACGAATTTATGTCTTATATTTCCTTAAGAGCATGGCCCAGACATCGGGATATTTCGTTTGTAGGAATGTTGTTAATTTCTGGGCATTTTGTGCCTGCTGAGGTGAACAATTACGGCAATTACGTACAATTACTTCCGGCAGAGCAGCTGTAATAAAATTAAAATTTTATTTCAACATTAATTTTAGTTTTGAAATTTTAATTGAAAATTTTACGCCTAATTTTTGTTAATTAAAGAACATTTTAAAAAGTTTGGGATATAAAAAAGTTAATATTTTACAAATAAAAATATTATTTGTACTTAATAAAAAAAATCTATGTAAATACATATGTATGTGTATATGTATATGTATTTCTGTAAGATGAAAAAATAAAAACAAAAAACTGTGAAATGACTGGCAAACTTAGTCATGTGTAAAATAGACCCTTGCAACTAAGTTAGTATTAACGATCGACGTGTTCTGCCTGTCTGTCTGTCTGTCTGACAGACTGGTTAGCGTGTAGTTTTCAAAAAATTTTTATTATAATTTTAAACATGCACCTTTTCTTCTCAATGACGTCAAAAGTTTTAACCCATAAACTCAATTTCCAACACATGTAAATAGGGAAATTGTGTGAAGCAACAAGCTTAATAGTATTTGATGAATATTTCCCTTATCAGGCTGTGCATAAAGTTTATGACTGAATCCATCACCTTATCCTGGAAAGGCTACTGTTTGGTGTTTTGTAGCTTATAGAGACCACAGACCGATATTTCTTTAAAAACACATAATGAAATTGTATTAAAAGATATAAAATTATGCATGCGAGTGCATTCTTTAGATGACTCTGTTAACAACTGAGTCATGTGCATCAATTATCTTATTTTGGTCAAAGCTTAAGCCGTCTTACAATCATATGATCTCCTCTGCTTTTGATTTGACGATATCATAGTGCTTCTTTATAACAAGTCGGGGATGCCAGATGAAAATGCAACCCATAAGTTTAGCATTTTTTTTCTCTTTTTTGAACATTTTCGAAGCTCACTCGAATAGTTCTGAGTTAAAGAAGTTTTTCAGTTTAACAATCTATAGGCATTTAACGTGCTCCAATCGCACTTGTACAAATTGGAATACAGATTGCTGCAGCTATTTATAAGAACCAGATCATCAATAACTCTGGTGTTGAGCACTGTTGTAGTCTAGTAGGAAGAGTGTTCGTTTACTAGACGAGAGCCTCAGAGTTCATCTTAATTAACCGTGAAATCCTTAACAGTCTTCTGATAGAAGCTTATCAATTTTGGTGTTCCAAGTCCATGTCATTCGTGTATAAAAGAATTATGACACATAACATGGGTGGTGTGAAAAATAAGTTAGGTCGTTATCCTGAGGTTTTTCAGTAACAAAACAATGTTTTTTTTACAAAAAAGTATTCATTATTTCAAATATCTGGTTTTGCATTTATTTAAATAGCATCATCATCATCCTTAAAGGGTTAATTACATGTTTATTGAAGTTTTTTTTTTGTTTTTTGGTTTAAATTTTATTGGAAAATTCATAGTTTATGAATTGTATAAATTTTGAACGTCATGGCAATAATTTATGTATCCAACTGCATACATACATCCATACATACATACATACATATATTATTTAAATAAAAACATGGATATAAAGACCACAAAATTTCCAATGCATTTTAGTGGAAATTTTAATTTTCGTTTTCGTTGTATGTCTTCTTTTGCTTTTGCAAAAACTTGAAATATTTCCATTTCAATAAGCATTTATAACAAGAAATAAAATAAAACAAAATTAAATTAACAAGAAAAAACTTGTCCTGATTAAAGCGTTTAAAATCATTATTAAAATCATATTGGATATCATATGTATGTACATACACATATCAATTGATTAATGGAATCAATGATGAATGATTAAAATTTATATGACCTTTAGNNNNTTTTGCAAAACATAAAAAAATAAAAGAAAACTGGGTTATGAGCACATATGTACACATATTTATACATATTATGTACATATTTACATATATTATATGTATAGTTTTTTATATATTAAAGTTTTTTGTATTATTATTGTACCTTTAAGTTGACGTCCTAAATGATCACAAGGACTTTTCTCGAGCACACACATTATTTGACGACTAACAATCACTTGATTATTTAATAACTTATTAATATTCTTTTCATCACAATTTACTACAACCACAGCGAATAATAGGATAACCATAAAGGACATTACAAAACGTGACATAATTGGCTTCATTATCCTTTTATTGCTTTATTGCCTTTGCTTTCAAAAAAAAAATTATTTCCTTTTAAAATTTAAATACTGTCTCAGTAGTGTCTGGCCAACAAAGTCTCTTTGTTTTGTTGCTGTTTTTAATACTTTTTTTTTCTCTAAATTGTTGTAAATGTTTTACGTTTTTTTTTTTTTAATTAAAATTTTGTAAAAGTTTTGAGAACATAAAACATGAATTTCGTTTTCAGTTTTACTTGTTTATTAACGTTTACGGAATATATAATTAGTTTCAATACAATTTTATTTTCAATTTAATTGTCTACGACGTATGACACACGTAATCAATAGCCTGCTGCTGGTTATTTTAAATATCAACGACTCTATGGCCTACGAGTTTAGAAGTTAAATGAGAAAAACTATAGAACTTTAATGTCTTGAACAAGAAAAAAAAAAAAAAAACAACGAAATTATGCATGCGCATCACACATATCCTTTATGTATGTATCTATACTTTACTTATGTTGAGTACCAAAACGAGAGCATTTGTGACATCAGCGCCAGTACCAAATACCCTGACCATCATTATCCGGACCAAACATCAGCTGAGGTCATCAGCTCAACTTCACGCTAAAGTCTTTTGCATTTTTGTATTCCTTTAAATTAAAAACAAAAAACATTTATTTCCGCATTTAAAAATCTACGTGTTTATTGTATTTTATTTAATAAATGAGTCAGAGATACACTGTCTTACAAAAGTTGTCAGTTAAAAATTATCACAAAATACTTCCGATATATGTAAGTGATAAGCACTCAACGTCAACTTTCATGAGAATCATTAAATCTCATCTCTTGGTCACTCACCTACATACAATACTTTGTAGTTGTATTTATTGCACATGTATTAATAATTATTTTAATAAACCCTACAAAGTAAAATCAATTTCCTTAAATAGGCGGTAGTTAGTTAAAATGTTAATTTTATAAAATTTTGTTTTTGTTTTTTTGTTTTTTTTTTGTTCTAGTAATGTAATGTAATTAGTTTTGTTTTAACCTTTATTGAGTAAATAATTGAGGCGTTACGATTATATCACACACAAACTTCAATAATTGTTTGCTAGTCAGTAGTAGCAGGCGATAATTGATTTACTTGTACAATAACAAGGAATTATTATATAATTCATTCATTAATTTATTTGTTAACTTATTGCATTTGTTTATTTTATTTATATTTTTTTTTATTTATGATTATTGCTCGAATTTTAATTTAATTGCTTATAAAGTACTAAAGGTTTAAATATTTTGTTAATTAATAACAACAAATTAAATTGAAAACTTGACGTCATAACTGTTATTCATTTCGTATAAATCTGGTCATCGTAAATCTAGATTCTAGAACTTATTTTTACTTACACACATCCATATCCATTCACATGTTTACAAT
Organism: Sarcophaga bullata; assembly: GCA_005959815.1. Lineage (NCBI taxonomy): Eukaryota > Metazoa > Arthropoda > Insecta > Diptera > Sarcophagidae > Sarcophaga > Sarcophaga bullata. Next base: position 216,398 of record QOCX01000002.1, read on the forward strand.
TGTATTGTACTAGAGGTAATTTTCAGGGTTTGTTTTTGTTTTTTTATAAACCTGAGTTCAATACCACCAGTTTTACTTGGAAATTTTGAAGAATAAAAAAATTTCCATTTATTTTATTTTATTTTCAAAACGAAATTAATGCTTCGTCGCTTATTAGGGTCAATTAATACAATTTTAAAATTTGTTTTATTCTTATTATTGGTCTTTTGTTTTATAATTATTTCGTAGTATCTTATTATAATAAATTATTGTTTTTTTATTATTTTAAATTGCAAAATAAAAACAAGTAAGAAAGAGCTTAGTTCTGGCTAATACGAACAAATTTTCTATGGTACATCCTGCTGCTTTTAGTCATTATGATATTTTCCGTGAGCAATTTACAACGACCTCCCATTACAAGAATAAGAAAATGTTCTTTCCGTCTTTAACCTGGACTGGTAGATAGTGCAAATTTAGAATCATTCAAAGGTTAGTCTTATATGGGTTTCAGGACATAAGAATATCGCCAGGAACTGAGGAACTTTGATAGTGGGTGCATAAGTGCAATATAACTAGGCACTGCTGGCCAGACGGCGATGCGCATGGTCACAATTGCGGTCTTATTAAGTCACTGCGCTATTTAAAGAAATAAACTTGGCTTTCAATCAAATGACTTCTGTTGGAGCTCTGGATATAGGGAGGAGGAAAAGACTATCCATCACCATATATGTCAGTGGCTGGCGGAGATTCTCTTCAAAATAAGGATTGTTGCAATAGCAATTATTTATTTTGGTGCCAAGATAGCTTGCTATAGGGAATGTCTGATTTCTCGGTTGTTTATTAATTTGTAAGCCTAGATTGGTCTAAGCCTTGCAAGAAGGATTTGTCAATAGAATAAAACAATGGTTTTACCACTCATTTTAAAGCCTTTAAAACTAATTTAATTCCATGTAGGAAGATTCTTTGTTGTATAATAAATGACGAACAATTAAAATGTTTTTTATTATTCAATAAGTAATTATAACTACAATTGCACTTGATTGTTGGTTTTTCTCAGTAAATCCTTAATTGTCTGTTAAAGTGTTATTTGTTGTTGTTGGTGTTGAAAGAAAATAATTTTGTATTCAAAACAAAAAATTAAAAATTGCAAGTTTTTATTATTTTTTACGTAGAATTTCAATAAGTTTCCATTCATTTCCATTCATTCATGCATTCATTCATTTACTTATTCAAGAGATTATTTGTTCATTTATTGCTTGTAATTGCGTATGATGATGTATAGTGTAAATGAAAGAAATATTTGCTTAAACATTTAAATTTTAATGGAAAATAACACTTTTTTTCTCAATTATATTGTTGTTTAACGTATTATTGTTAAAGTCAATAAATAAAACAATATAATAAATCAATTTGTATTGAGTTTCTATTGAAAACTATTCTCTAAACGTGGTGTTTATCCTCCATACATTAAATATCCCCACACATACATATGCACTCATACAATGAATCTGATCTATCGATTCAGTTATATTATCCATCCATTCCAGCCATCTATGAATTGATGCATTGTGTTTTTGAATGTTGGTTGTTATTGGTATTGTTATTGTTTAATAAAAAAAAAGTACCAAAACTATATTTTTTTCTTACTCTTTAAGTAGAATAACAAATTTTTATTTGCATTTGTTTTATATTGTATGGTGTACTTGTGTATTTGTACTCATATTTGTAAAACGTTTGTATATTTTTTGAGGAGAGAAAACAAAACAAAAATAAAAAAAATTTGCGAAGAAAACAAATCATTAACGACCTGTAATTTTAGACATTATTTTTATTATATTGTTATTGTTATTAGCACTTATATTACGGCAAATGGTCATACATACATATATTAGGGTGACACTTTTTTAATGAACATTCAGAACATTTGAAAATAATTTATCTTGCAGGCATGGGTGTAATGAAATTAAATTAATCATACATTTTATTATATTGTTTTAATTAATATTTTTTCTTTTTTATTATGACCTTCATCGCTGCTTAATCTAATCTATTTTTGAATTAGAAAAATATTTAAAATATATATTTTAAGCTGGTTTAGACCGTTAGTCACTTTCTTAAATTAATTGCAAATAAAAAATAAAAAAAGAAAAATAGAAATGCAAGCTGATGGACTAGATTGTAGAGACATCACTGTCACTGTATCTATTCTCTCAGGTTAGAACTTGCTTGCTAATAGCTTCTTTAGTAGTTGCAAATCTACCCACCTCATCCATATATAACCCACCTCATCACAATGAAGCTAACGTTTCCTGACATCGTATTAATTGCTAGACACATTAAATATGTAGACTAGTTTTTAGTTTAATCTAAGAAAACCATATGCTTTAAGGAGAAGTCTATCAACAACCAATACTAGTTAATCTGAATTTGTTAATTAGCTTTAAAGAACATTTAATAAACAAACATTTGCCTAATTAGTGAAAAATAGTATCGATTAAACCAAAAAGTGCGAGTGTTCTTGTTTTATAACTGACCTTTCCAAACCAATCTATAGACCATGTAGGGAATTTACAATCCAGCTGTAATATTCAGGTATATTAACGTAATTAAAGCCTTAAATCATATATATTTGTATTATAATGTTATTGTATTAACGGTTGTTTTGATAGTTTTACAGTGACTATATTGATCTAAATCCGGCTGTTATTAATGAAGTTTTAATTTTTATTTCCATAGAATTTTCAACTTCTAATGGAAAATTTATTGAAATGAGATAAATATATGTAAATAAGCATTTCCTAGAAATAAATATTCCAATATTAGTTAGACAAACAAACAAATCTATTATATTTTTATGCATAAATCGATGCCAGTCTATTAAATTATTTGAACATATATGGGGGTATTCGTTGGCTTTTGTTTTTCTCTATGTGTTTGTATGTATGTATGTGATTAAAACAATTTTAATTTATTTTTAATAAAAAGTCCAAAGTTAAATTTCGTAAAAATAAATAACTTTAATCAGCTAAGATTTAATTGGAAGTTGTTCATTTAAAAATTAGTTAAGGTTGTATTTTAAATAAAAAAAAATTGAATTGAATAATAACAATAACAATAACAATAACAAAAGCAATAAATTATATTATTAAAATGGAAAATGTTGATGGAAAATAAATTAAAAAAATAAAAAGCAATATTATTACAATCATTAACAAATAATTACTAATAAATAATAAATAATACTCTAATAATAAATAATTACACTTTGACGTACGTTTATAGTTTTAATTATAAAAATTATTTGAATTTCTCTAGACAATAATAAAAAAAAAAATTGAAAAATAAAAACTGAAAATTAATTCTAAAACTTTTTCCTTTTTTTTTGTGACCTGAAAATGAATGATTTATAAATGAAATGCTTAATTAAATCATAAATATTTACTTAATATTACAAAACTTAGCAACAGTATTAACATTAATTACAATTATGAATGACCATCATTATATACATCATCATGATCAACACGATCATAATAGTCTCCATAACCGCAACCGTAAGCGTAACCGCCATTGTCATTATCATTCTTCCATTCAATGCAAATCTCATCAAAAAAAAAAATAATAAAAAAAATAATAAAAAAATAAAACTTTCAAAACTGTTATGAATTATTTATTTTATTATTATTCATTGATTGTTTTTAACGCAAATTAATTATGAATAATGAAAAGGGCAACATTAGAAATTAGATTGTAATTAGATGAATACATATTTTATTAATTGAAGGAAGAAATCCATTCTATTTATCCACTAATGCATAAAAATTAACACAAGCAATATGGATGGCGTTGGAAGCTAGGTCCTAATTCTGACAAAAGGGTTGTAAAGTAATCGTTAATTGCTAAATAGAGGCCTATTTATCCAATAAATACAATTCTTTATAGGCCATTAGAACAGAAACGTTTAGTCAGATTTCACATGTGGTCCCCGTAATCTAGGGGGTATTGAGTTGTTCAGATATATTGACAGAAAATAGGAAATCTTCCTCAGCAGTCTGTTGACAAAAATGCTGAGAGTAATAGTTGCCACCAAAAGTTTTCTCATATTTATCCAATAGCTGGAGAAATTACTTTTTAGGCTTTTAGTAGAAACAGTTTTTTGACCGAAAAACAAAAAAAAAATAAAATAAAATTTCGAAAACAAGTAAAAGAGAAGTAGTTTAATAAATTTAAAAAAGAAATATTATTGGCTTTATTTCAACCAGAAAAAATAAACTTATTTGTACATTATTTATGTATGGTATGTATGTATGTACGAGTACATTTGTTTATAAAATGTTTGTAATACCCTCAATTTATCAATATATTTGTATGTATGTATGTATTTTTGTATATTTATGTAATTTTTGTCTTGTTTACAAATCCTTCACCTCAAATGTGTTTTTAAACAAATAATTTATTAAACAACTACAAAACAAACAAAACCAAAGAAAAAAAAATTAAATTTTTAATATGTTTAGGATTTTGCAATAATTTTTGTTTTTTCTTTTGTATAATTGTTGTATTATTATTTTTCTTAATTTTTTTTTTATTGAATTTCTTTTAAAAAGTTTTATTATTCTTAAATTGAGTGTATCGAAAAATTTAAAAATTAATAATAATTTGTTTATTATTATTGAACTAAAATTCGAATTTTTAAGAAAAAAGTCACACTGTTTTTAACGTCCGTCCGTTGTTGTTTATTTATTAACTACGTAAGTAAGTCACTTTGTTAAATGGTTAGTTAGTCATTTAGCAGCTCTGACAAACATAGGCAAAAAAAAAAAACGCCAACCGATCAAGCAAACTGTTTATAGTCTTATGCAGTATTTTTGTATATGCATTGCAAAGTCCCTGGCACCGAAAAAAAATAATAATAATAAAGAGAAAAAACAGGTCTTTCAAAAGTGAATATTAAAATAATTTCACTTTTTAATTAATTATCAGGTTTTCGGACTACCTCACCAAAAATGATCAACAATTTTACTGAAGCTTTCATTTTACCCATTTGAGAAAAGAGCCCTCTCTTCATCTTAAATTTTATCGCATATAGCCTAATAAATTTCTCTTCCCACCCCATGGAAAGGTCTTCTCAGCGATGTGTTTCCTGTTTCCTGTCTTGCAATCTCATCTTTCATCTTATGGCAGTGAATTCCCACATATCCTGCGATTCAAAAGAGAGGGACCCTATTTTATCTACCTATTTTATCGTACTATTCTCGAGTTGGTTTCATACGAGATGAGTCCTTGGTTAGTGGCCTATCTGCCACATTGTATTGGTATATTCCCGGAGGCTCAGAAAGTTATCTTATCGCAAGTATACATCGAGCGGTTTGTAGAAGACTATATACCATGAGAAAGTAAAGTATTCTGATATCTCACTTTAGTTTACCACTGTAGTTTCGTGTCCCAACAGCCAAAACCCAACTGTCTCTTTAAGTCCCTTATCATTTTTTCCCCTAAAAAAAATTAGTACCCATCAAACGGATTAATAAAGCGCATCCTAGAGGGATTATGGTTGCGATTCACATACAATTCTGTAGAAACAACCTTTTTAATCGTTCGATTGCGGTTATTTCAAGCGTTTTTATTCGATTTTTATGAAATTAATATGGGTTCATGGACTTATCAAACCTTGTAGATGTTATTGGTAAATACACATAGTGTTTTACAACTGATGTACGTATGTGTGTAGGTTTGTAAAAACATTGGGTCGCAAAGATCACATTTTGTTTGGATTGATCAAAATACAGAAAAATCGGTAAAAAAAAACAATGACAGCAACAACAACAAAAAAAAATCTCACAAACTACGTAACGTTGTACTTTGCATTGTAGTTGTTGGTTTTGTTATTGTTGTTTTCGTTATGTGTATCCAATACACAACAATAACGTTTTACGAGTACTTCAAGTTAAAAAGCAAAAACAACAAACAGAAAAATACTCACATCTTTACAAATACAAATACAAAATAAAAAATGAACAGAGCAGAGCAGAATTAAGCTGAGCTGTGTTAAACTAAACTAAGCGGAGTGTGGCTGCAGTGAGCTGTGCTGAGTACGTTAATATATAATTTTGGCTAAAACATGAGGCCATAACCAGCTCAGCTCAATAATATAAATAGTTTAGTGGATTCACTTTGGAAGTTAGTCGTTTGTCTACAGCTTTTAACTGAACACAACTTGTCTTCGTAAGTGTCTCCTCAATTCAATAAAAGAATATAAAAAAATCAAAATTAAATCGTGTATTTAATAATCCCTTTATAACAAAATAAAAATTATTCAAAAAACAAAAATACAAAAATCATGGGAAAAATTCAAGATGCGTGAAAAAAAAAATATTGAAAATATTAAAGAAATTTAAATTTGTTTTTCGAAACATTTATAATGCCTAGTGGTGTAGCAAATAATAACTAGTTTCTTAATTTTTTTTATTTCAATTTAATATTGACGTTGTAATGCAATGATTTTGTAATATTGAATTGATTTTTGTTTTTTTTTTCATTTCTTTGTAATTTTTGTAATAATAATAGTGTTTGCTTTTGTTGTAGAAAAAAAAAACTAAAAATGAAACTCGCCATTGTTATTGTCGCCTTCATGGCCATCGCTGCCGTTAGTGCCGATGAAAAATACACCACCAAATTCGATAACATCGATGTTGATGAAATTTTGAAATCAGATCGCTTATTCACCAACTACTACAAGTGTTTAATCGATGAAGGCAAATGTACTCCTGACGGTCGTGAATTGAAAAAGACTTTGCCCGATGCCCTCCAAACCGAATGCAAAAAGTGCAGCGAGAAACAAAAGGAGAATTCCGACAAAGTTATCCGTTTCATCATCGATAACAAACCTGAGGAATGGAAGGTATTGCAACAGAAATACGATCCCGAGAACATCTACTACAACAAATACAAGGATGAAGCCAATGCCCGTGGCATCAAAATCTAAATCGACTAACCATACATTCAACCTACAATTATTGTGATGAAAATTCATTGAAAGCTATTTCCAAAAACCTCAATACTCACTTACTGGCAATCAGTCTAACCCTTTAGACAGTTGCTAGTATGGCCAGTTATCAACTTGCATAGTAGATCGGTATGAACATATATTATAAATTGTTGAAAGGCTTTCATATGGAATTTTGTATATATTTTTGTACTTACTTGTATACCTATTTGTATTTGTAAATTGTTTTTGTATTAATCCTTATTTGTAGTTATGCATTATGTTGAACCATTTCTAAAAAAAAAAAAACTGAAAATTTTTTCTGTAAAATACCAAAAGGATGCACATTTTAGTTTGTAGTTATTTTCTGTTTTTATTTTTAATTTGAAGAAAAAAGAAAAATAAAGTCATTGGCTGTTATGAAAAAAAAAACTTTCAAAATATAAATAAAGTGCTTGGTTTTATTTTTATTTTATTATTCAAAGTTAACTAATCACCCGAGAATAAAACTTGGAGAATAAAAACTAAGAAACAAACGTTTCCAGAACTAAAACAAGTAGATTACTAGGAGAGAGTGTCAAAAATGGAAGCCAGCAGAGCGGACATGCATGCATACGTAGTATTTTCCATTTTTATTTTCTTTAGAGGTGAAAATGTGAAGCCATTTTTAAATACAAATCATACTCTAACCCAGTAATAATTTGTTTTTAAGCGACACGCGAAATGGTGTGCCGAATGAGATATGTCTGCGTCGATCTAGAGATGGCAATTCATTCTTCAACCGGTCTTTTTTAGGTAAAAGATGTTCCCCAATATTTGATGAATATTTTTGGAGCTTTTTTTGTCGTCAGTAATAAATCCTTAAGCCTTGAATACCGATATCTGAGGATCAAAATCGAAATTATTTCAAAACTTATTTCCCGAAAAGCTGTAATAGTTATAGAAAATTGTATACAATTTTATTTTTTAATATTTTATTTTGATTTATTGTATAAGTATGTATAAAAAAATGGCATTAATTTTTCTTAACATTTCACATAAAAAATTAGTATAAAAAAAATAAATCTATAAACGAGAATGTTCAAAATAATATTTATAAGTAGAATCGATTGGGAAAAACAAATCTGTCTTATTACAACAAAAATATGTAATAATAGTAATCTAATCAGCATGACAATGCAGATTCAATATTCTTTCTACTTAAGTCTAAACTAATAACTACATAGATATTCGTATATATCATGTATGTATGTATGTATGTATGTATACTCTATATACATGCATTCATTATATATATTAGGGTGGCTTTATTAAAGTAAAAATTAATAGAGTTACGAGAATCGATTTTATTTTCACTAGAAAAGAAAAGCCACCTTAATGTACATATGTAAAGTTACATACGTATGTATGAATGTATGATGGACATACATATATACAACTATATGTACATATTTCAAATTCCTATTATTTTTTGTTTTTGTTTTCTTTTTTTTTTTTTTCATAATTATTTGCTAAAATTTGTATGGCATTTTTGTTTGTTTGTTTGTTTGTTTGCTTGTTTTTTTTTCTTACGTTGAATGTTTTAAATTGGTATTATATTGTAAAATATTTGATGTGTCTTTTTGTGTTTATATAGTTATAGTTTTTTGTCAAATCACGATTGCATTTGTGACAAACTGGCCGTTGACATATGTATACTGTGTAATGCACGCAACTCGGCACTTAAGACTTTCTCATCTTGCATCAGATACTCTTCACGTTTACGGGCTAAATAATAAAAACCGGCCACAATCAAGCCAAACGTAACCAGACACATTAACAGTGTGCCATATTTAAGGGAGTACTGTATGAGATTAAGACCAAACGTACTGGCATACAGAGTGTCTATAACCTCATCGGTAAAATCGCCCGAAGTTATTTCGATCCATATTAAAGGTAAAATCATGCCATGATCAAGACGTTTTAGTTTATCTGGAATAAAACAAAAATAAAAATAAAAAAAAAAATTAAAATAAAAATAAAAAATACAAACAAATTTATCACAATCAATATCAATGTCCATCATTAACAAAAAAGAGGAGAAAAAATTATACAAAACTTAATAAAATTAAGCACAAGTCAATTTTTATTAAACGATTAAACGTTAAATAAATAATCTTGTATGCAGATTAGACTAACTTGACTGTTGGTCTGTTTGTTTATCATAATTTTTTATATTTTTCTGCTTAAAGATTGATCAACTATTCAGATCACTGAGCATTAAAAGCAATAAAAATTAACATTTAACAATTTTTTTTAGTGGAAATATACAAACAAAATAGCTTATATATGCGTCTAGGGTTATAAAGAGTTAAAAAAAATCACAGAAAAGTAGTTTGTATATATAAAAACCCCCAAATCAAATTCATATGAAGTGAACTTGATTTTCATAAACAGACAGTAGTTAAGTAAGTTAAGATTATTAATGCAAATATTATGTTTAATATGAATTTGGTAAATCACAAACATATTTTACTACGTATATAAATAAAATCTCTTTTAAGATATACAAATCAATCTGAATTGGCTGATGTTTATTATAATTACAGCCTATTTGCTGTAAGCCACTGTATTTACAGAATACATTCTGCTTTTAATAGTCTTTTCGCATTTTCTAAAAACTGTGGAAAAACTTATAATCATAGAACCGAAAGCATTAGAAACAATACTCTTGGCTTATTTGCCAAGGATTGCTAACCCAGCGAAAGCTGTTTCAACCAACGGATCGTATAAATTCAGTATAATTGGATCACTAGATGGACTCTGGCTTGACTCGTAGTTATCCGACAAGATGCCTAACATATCAGTGTTAACCGATTGCATCATTTTAATACTAGAACGATTTTCTTGATCAAATGAATCTACGGCAGAGTTAGAGGGCGGGTACATGCAATTGGTACACCTGGATATCTTAAATACGCTATATTTTATAGTGTTTTTATCGATATGTATGCATACATATATGTATAGATCTCCATATACTACGCTATTTTTAGTTTAAATACGATATAATTCATGTAAATTAAAAAAAAAAAATAAACATGCTGAATATAATTCCCCTTAGAAGGTCTGTCTGTGTTTTCGAAATTCGCTTAAGGGCTTAGTTACCACCGTGTTTGGAGAATAATAAAAAAAAACAAAATGCAAATAAATTATTTACACTTGTTGTGTTTGCTAAACTCATTCATAAATAATTTGAAATGCAAAATCAATATTTAGAAAATTAATCAGGTACTATGACAAACAGACACAGCCTTCAAACAATTTAGATCAGTTAAGAGATTTCGTTTTCTTTTTAATGAATTCAACACATAGAGAAACGAACACAATCATTTTGAGATAAAAAAAAAAACAAAAATCAGACAAAATAAAACAAAACTTTTTTTGTTTAACATCGACTCACCTTTTACTAACTGGCCCTTGTGCAAGCCCAGATTAATTTGTATGCGTGATGCACCGCTTATAGGAAAACCAAATCTTGGATGTATATCCGCATACGTCTGATGCAATTCCTGATCTGGTTCTATGCCCTCAAAATCTTTATAGATAATGGGATTGCCCGAAAAGAAATGTGGAAATGAGGGATAGATGGGGGCATTATCGTAACAACGTGTGGCATTAATAACACCGCTAGGCAAGCACGTTTGTGTATTACGGCAGTAGCATGCATTATTGGGATTCTCCTCGGGATTGGCAAACACATTAAGCGGCGTGCGATAACGCAAAGCATCGATGTTATTGAAAATGGTCACCTCTTTTTCAAACTGCAAAGGTATTTTGCGGCATAATACCTGCAAGAACACATTTAAAGGTTCACGTGTCTCTACCATATGCGGCGGAAACATTGAAGGATCCGAACCGTCAACACGATTGCACTCATCGTCGGTCCAAAAACCCAAAGATGGTTTGCCATTGAATTGTGTGATTATGCTAAACTTATGTATGTCATCTTCGCCGGTATTGATTTGCAAGGAATCCACGCTAGTGCCATTACGCTGATAAAAAATAAATAATTAAATACGTTTGTTGTAGAAATCGAAATGAAATAAATTCATATTTCTTTGATTAACTTACATTCATTAGTAAACCAAATTTGGAGTTGCCACCACTGGAGAATAAATTCTTTAAAGACAATATTTTATCGGTATAACCCCATAGGAAATCTTTGGCTATGAGTTTTTTGAAAGGTTGTTCGCCGGTTTGTTTGACGGCATTAAAAGTTAAGGTGCGTGAGAGAAAACTTTTAATGCCATCAATGGTTAAAGATGCTGCCAAAAAAGGTACATTCGGCACTACTACATTAATATTTTCCATATGAGAGGACTTATCCGGTAAAAATTCATAACTTCTGTGATCCTAAAAATAAAAGGTAACACGAAATGATTTAATATACCATATTTTAACAGGCTTATTTATAAAACAATACTTACACGGAATGTTACGGTGTAATTATCATTGAATACGACATTCACTTTGGTTGTGTGCTCCTTATAGGTTAATGGACCAATATCAACCAATTTTATCTTATCAGCCTTGTACTCTAAATAATCTTGTATATTTGTGTAATTGAATATGTGCACTTTTAATAGGGTATCATATTTGGGATTGGGATTCATCCAAGCTTTAGCTGTTTCGGAATTATTTGCTAATATAAGATTCTAAAATGAATATCTCAGCATTAACAATATAATCGTTATAGTTATTCCATAATATTTATTACCTCCAACATTGCATTGTTGTAATACTCTGTAAACCACATGACAAAAAATCCAGTTAAACTCATAATAAATAACAGGCACACCACACCCAGCACTGTAAATTCAATTCAATTACAATATTTCTTAATTAAATTTAAAGTGTCTTTGCAAAAATAATAACAATAACAATAACAATTTTAATTATTTTATTACTTAAAGGCCTATTTACCGAGCAATAAGTTAAAATTAAAAATATCCCTTATCGTTCATTCACTCATAAATTTGATTCAATGGCTTATGGTGCAAATGATTAAAAATGCTCCTACAAAACTTGGTGTGGAAAATTGGAGGAAGAGCGCCACCAATATGGAGGCCATTCTAATTCAGCTTAAAGACCAGAAGTCACTAAAGAAGAATAAGTACTTTCCGGTTCATTCAATATACATCAAAGTACTGATTATGCCAAATTGATGCGTTATTGCTTTGCTGTTAGTGACGTCCAAATCACATAACATAACATAGGCTGATTGAGAGTCTTATTCATTGAAGATTTTCTGTATTTACCTGATTTACCTGTATAACAATCGTTGTTATGTATATAAAAGGTGTCATAAAAACTAATCCATTACTTTTCAAATAGACGACATTATAGGATGACTTTTTCTTTTATGCATTTTTTAATGGTGTTACCCAAATATCAATAAATCTTAACGCTTTAAGAAATGGCATTGACTTGGTGCAAACGAAGTTATTGACTTAATTTATTGCATAAAAGAATAAAAATTAAATTAAAATATAATAAGATTTTATAGGGTAAACAATTAAAAATCCCATTTATACACCTTTGTGGCGAAATGAATCACAAAGAGAGTTTATTTGAAAATTTAAAATGCTATTGTATTACAATAGACATGAGTAAATAACATAAAACTGATTTCTTTTTTATTTAAAATGTTTTCATCTACACTGTAATGTCTTTTTTTGTTTTCATTTTGGTTATTTCTAAATTTATTTAATGAACTTTTATTTTTATACACAAATACACGAAAATAAAAAAATGATCAAATGGGTGGACAAGGAAGGACATGTGTGGTGGTGTATGCACACATTATCAATATCATATTTTGTTTTGGCATAAATAATTTATCATGTTCTTATTGTTGTTATCGTTCTTTTTGTTGTTGTTGTTATATTTATTATCATATTGTTGTCATTATTATTATTATTATTATTATTGTTATTATTTTTCTTAGCACATGTACTTACGTATCAATGTACCCATTTCTTTTGTACGCTGTTCTTTCTCTCCGATTATCTCATAAACCAATTCAAAGAGACTTGCCTGTGTTTTTTTACTCTCACTGCGATTGTATTTAATAACAGCAGTTGCATTACTTTCGCCATTACAATGTTCCGGCAATTTTTTGCCGTTATGTTTTTCATTATTATAAGATTGCTCATCGTATTGTTGCTGTTGTCCTAGGCAGTTATCTTTGTTGTTGTGTTCATCATCTGTCTCTGTAGATGTTAATATTGCTGTTGTTGTTGTCGGAGTTTTTGTTGGCACATTTGATTCGTTTTTATCACAGGCTAAATCTTGTTCGTGCTGTTTTAAAACCATATTTGAGGCAGAAATATTACAAATCCCAGTTTCTCAATAGTTTCTCTAGAATTTTTGGCAAAAAAAAAAAAGAAAATCAATTATTAGCACTTGTTTTTCTTTTCGTTTTTAACTAAAAAGTGGATGTGTGTGTGTAACAAGAGGAAGTAAAAGTTTAACAAAACCATGCGGAAGTAATAAGAAATCATCATCCATCATCAGATCCACGTCATGTCTTTGCCATTTTAATGTCAATTTTAATTTGTAAGTGTGTGTGTATGTATGTTAAATTGATAATTCCAAGACAAAGATTGCTGCTAATGATTTTCAATGGATGTATATTATTGATAAGGAGACACAAGCAATGAAAAAAAAATTTTTTATAAAAGATAATGTTGAATTAGAATAGAAACAAAAAAGAAAAACGTTTCAGTTCAATGACATTGTATCATCTAATGGTGTAGAAAGTCACCTCTATTGTAAATTTTGCTCGGTTAAAGAAAAACTTAACATCAGAATTAATTATTATACTAATCTGTAATTAACATTATTTATACATATTATATTCAATTAAAATAAAGAGAAATTCAAATTAATAAAATAGTGGCATTATATTCTACAAATTATATAAAATAATACTCTTAAATCCTCTCTAAATGATCTTTTAAGAAAAAAGTTCACAGGTAACGACAAATAGTAAAACAGTAGGCAAGTCATTTTCTTAGTTAAGTGAATAACTTAAAATAAATTCCCTGCATTTATCATTTTCCGCCTAGCTTATACGGCACAGACGTTCATGTAAGGCAAAGTGTACTGTAAATACGTCCACTACGCCACTGAAGCTGGCTTTACTCTCTTAACGTAATCAACATATAGTATCTTTGTAGTTCTTCCTATTGTGTCCTTGTTCCACAATAATCATTATAAGGTTCCCATTCACTTTCTAAGTTTTGCCTTCAAAGCACTGAAAGGCATTGGACTCAGTTAGCCACATTATTTCTTTCCTCAGTTTCGATTCCTCCTTTCTGAATAGTTGTCCATACAACGCGTTCATTTCCAGGTCTGGAGTAATAGTTAAATACTTTTTACATTCCAGGAACACATGTGTGAAAAATGGTCGAAAATTAACTTCAAATAATCGATTATCACAACAAATCCAGAGGTGAAAAGATCGAAGTATTATAATTAAATAAAAATTTCATAGAAATTAAAGCTTAATGTGGGCTTTTTTTTCACAGAATTTAAAGTAAAGTTACAGATTTAATTTGTCTAGACTAGAGGGGTCAAAAGTTCATGCGTTATTAGAAAACCCAATATTTTATTTTTCCATTATCATCCAATCAACGACTGAAAAGTGTTTTACTTTATAAGATTAAATAATTCTTCATAGACCTACAGTAAGTAGCAGCTAGTATCACTGCTGTTTGAACTAAACATAAGTACTTATGTATGCATAGACTATTTGTATCATATAATGCTAGGGTTTTATATTAATTGATTGATTATTCTATCTCTTAAATCACTTAATAATTTTAGTTTCTCATACTTTTTTTCTAAATGCAAATGGATGTTTCCAATGGCATAAACTATAAAATGTACTCTGACTTTTTATTTTTTTTGTTTTGTTTTGTTTTGTTTTGTTTTGTTTCTTTCAGATTATTATTTTTATTTTTTATATATTGCAATTCTAATATGTATATGAAAATATAATATTATTAGCAACCAAATGCTGCATGTTTTTTTATTTTTCTTCTATTTCTTTTTTTATTCTTATATAGACATATATGTATGTACATACAATAAATGTATGTCCTATACAATTGAATGTATGAACAAATCTAAATAAAATAACCGTCATTTGATATTGTTGTGTATTAACAAATACGTTCATATATATAGTATATAGAGATAATGCAAGAGTCCAAAGATTACTCCAATGAAGAACAATGACAACAATCGCAAAAACAACAAGAAAATGAAGAAGAAGCAAATTTGAATACAGATTGCTTGTTGTTTCAAAAGGAAAACTTTATTGAACTGAATTCAATGAAAATGTAATTATTACGTCTATGTACATACATATGTACATATGTTAGGCTCTATGCTATGTTTGAGAATCATGTGTGTTGATTAAAATATTTAACGCTTCTTGACCTAGACCAAACATTATTTATCAGTCATTAGCCAAACACATGAAATTAAATTTTAAATGCAATTCGAAAAAAATTTATGAGATAACAGAGTCCAACTCTATTGAATGGAAATCAATAGAAAAATACAATTATTTCGTCAAACTTATTGCGTAAAGTCTTTCAATACATAAGAGTGTATGGATGCTAGAGATAATAAGGTTTAGAAATTATTCAATTTACTAGATTGAATTCAATATTACGAGAGAACCGTTTAAAAGGAACTAAAATTTACTGCCCTACTGATAGATCCGTGTAAACCATATATGTACATACATATTTAGATATTTCGCAAGTGTGGATATCTTTTGTTAATTTCACAAATTGTTGTTTGACTATCAGTCCTGTAAGTCAAGTTTAAAAAATTATCATATTGAAAGAGCGCATTATAGACCGGTTCCGGTTCTTCTATATACAGGCAGCAGTGCTGTTCTATCACAGCAACAAGTCCCCTTAGGCATCTGTGCTAAGTATCCAAATTGCTATTGATATGTTAGGCATCCTGGGCTAAAAGTCAAACGAGAGTCCATTCAGTGCCACATTCATACTCTGCTGACAAGATTTGTGTCTTTAGTTGATGTGGGTGCATGCAGCCAGAAGATAATACGCCGTAAGTCACATCCTTTGAATCTTCTGAAGTATTCTAATGTTGTATTTATCATACATTTCATGTCTGTCACACCAATGAAGCATATGTTAGAGTAGGCCTCATTACGCTAGTAGTAGTGTGTCATTCTTACAGTAAAGCCCTGTTTAGAACCTCCTGTACACATATGGACTAGCAAACCTGATAAATTTCTATTCGAAATGTGTATTTGAATATGACCATTTTAAGCATTAGTTTTGCAACTTTGTTTCTACTCATAGCAACAATCGAAAATAGAAAAGAATTCGGAACAGGACACGGTAACGTTATTGATACTCTCTATCCGTAGTAGGCAAATAAGAAATCCTTTTAATATTTTTATTAATATAACACGTTGAAAATTAACTGTTGTTTGATATCACAGTAATTAAGAGGAAAAATTATGAAAAATTATTCTTTAAATTAATTCTAGAAATTGACTCTTTTTATAGAAATTTCGATTCTTTTTTTTGGGAAATATTATTTTAGAAAATATAATAATAATCACTTTTTAATTGAAAATATCACAATAACAATTTGGTTTAAGTTTTTTTTTGCTTTCGAAATTAATTTATAGTTATTTTAAATAATGCTGTGCTTTTTTAATTTCGTTAATTTTTTCTTAACTTTTTCGTTTTTTATTATTGTTTTGTTTTTTTTTTCTGCATTTCAATTTAATTTAATTAAATTTGTTTTATTTTGAATAAAATTAATTTAAAATCTTTTTTATTATCATTTGTTTTTATTTTTAACTTTAGAACTGTTTAAAATATAATAACTTAAAAGTTTATAATTTTATACACGTAAGTATGTTTATTTTATTTTATTTTATTTTATTTTTTTTTATTATTATTTTTATACGTTTTATAGGTTTTTTTTTATTAATTTAAAAAATAATTTACATATTGTGGCTTCTTTTCAGTTGCTGTATACTAAGCATAGATTTTGTAAATGTACTTTGAATATTTAACAGAATTTTTATTAAAACATCTCAATTAATTTAATACAAAAATATTCTTGGCACACACTGATAACATTAATATTTTTTTTTCGGTTTCGTTCTTTAATTATTCTAAACTTTGAAACGATTTCCCAATATTTTGTTACACACAGTTTTAAAATATTTTTTTTTATTCTCCATTAATGATAAGCGATTTTATAATCGAAACTTTAAATATATTTTAGAGAAAATGTGACAGAATTTTATATTAAAAACAATTATATTTTATTTCCTTTTTAATTATTTACATACATTTTTCAAATTGCTTAAATGCTTATTTAAGTTATAATTCAAATTAAAAACTTTTTTTTGTTAACTTTATTTCTTTAATTTTTTAAATTATTTTGTTGGAAATGTTAGCACGTTGTTTTTCGAATTTTATATTAATTATATTTATATTTTTTAAAATATTCCTTTAGAACATTTTATTTATTTCGAGGTACGAACTCAGCGATAAGGTAACGGCAACTGACTCGTCAGTCATTTAATAATTTTTACCATATCGGCTCTACTAGGCAATGGGTAAAGATTAAAAAAATTATAATAATAGATATATATATACAATAATAATTCTAAAGATCACAATAATCACAATAATAATAATAATATTAATAATAATAATAATAATAATCACAATCGCCAAAAGAATAAAACATTTATAAATAAATAAGTAGTTTATTTATAAAAATTTAATATTATACTAGTACGGGTGTATGGAAAGTAGAACCAAAACAATGTAAACGATGGTATGGATTTGAATATTGAAATGCCAATATGAAGAAGGAATATTCTTTCACTAACTACAATACGACGCACATCAGAACAGTGAGAATGTGTATGTATATAGTACTTGAAAATAAAAAAAATATAAAATTAAACGAAAACAAAATAATATACTACAATATTTAATATTATTCTGTTTCAGAAGTCACTGTGATGCGATGCCTTCTTTTCTTTTTCCTACAAACAACAAAAGCCTTATCTACACTAAACAAAATTATCATAATTAAAGCAAAAAGAATCTGGACACTGTATACAAAAAAGTAAGAAAGAAAGAAAGAAAAAAAGAAAACAAAAAAACGGTCATAAAGAAATTACTTTATTTTACAAAAATATTATAGAAAAGAAAATCGTATAGAGAAAGAGCGTGATGATATTGTTGTTTTGTTTGTAAGAGAAAATACTTTTCTTTGTTTTTACTTTATCATCTGCAAAATTTCCTGTTATCTTTATAACGGCTAATTCATGATATTGATGGTAGCAAGTATTTCAATTGTTTTGTTTCAGTTTTTAATAGTTTTGTACATCGATTTAATTGAGTGTGAACGTGAAAAAAAAACATATTTTCTATTGTGTACTCAGAGAGGAATTGAGATTAAAAACTATACGATTTTATTCTTTAAGATTTGATTGATTTTTTTCAATTATTCAAAATATATTACACAAATTCATAATCTAAAAACATTTTTAGTAAGAATTTAATTTCTTTCAGAGTATGGAATAGAATGGAATAAATGAATGTTTATGCCAAAAGCATAATTATTCTCCGTGTAAGAAAATTGATACAATATGAGTATTTTACCACAGTTCATTACTTTAATGTCAACTGTTTGTTTTTGTTAATTTTGCTGGTGGTGGTTCTTCTTGTTTAATTGTTTCATTTTTTAATCGTTTTTAGCATTGCTTTTGTTGTTTCTGTTGATACTTTTATTACCGCTGATTTCTATTTCTTGGTGGGATCTGTAAAAAAACAAAAACAAAACAAACAAAAACAAACAAAAAAAAAAAAAAAAAAGAATGAAACTCAAGTGTTTCTATTAATGTATACAACTCTAGATTATTGCCTGCTTGTATTAAGGATTTGGGTTTTAGTATTATTCGACTTTTACAACATCGTGATGGTAGTGTGCTTCATATTTGTCGTTCTCTTATCATAGAAACGGGAACATGTACAAGTATTTTGCACAGCCTAATAGATTATTTATATCTTTTTGTATTTTTGGTAATTCTAATAATATTTTATGTAGTGACCACTATTGGCATTGTTGTTGAGTGATATTGTTAATTATATCAGTCAAGTTATTGAACTTTTCTAGTTGTTATTAGTTTTGTTGTTGACTTTTGCTAATTCAGAAGATGAAAGATTCGTTTTTTTACTTATCAGTCAACCCTTTTTGTTTATTTTACATTTAACAAAAACAAATTAAATATATAAAATTAACACAAGTTTTTTTTTTGTTTTATTGCTTTCGGTTAATAAATTCCAGGTTTAGTTTGAATAGGGTTTAGTATGGTTTAAATAAATAAAGAAGTGGTAAATTATTTCATAAAATTATTAAGAACAATCATATTTAATCGTTCATTTATATTTACTTGGAATACACTCTTGAAAAAAAAAATAATTTTAAGAAGAAAAAACTTGCATATGCGCACATAGAGTTGATGATAGCCTCAGATGAACTCGTACTTTACTTATCAAATAGAATAATAATATTATTAATTTGCGCAAAAAAAATATTGAATATACAATATTATTTAAACTGATAACAAATCGTAAATCCCATTTTTTTTTACGTGTATTTGTAAAATCACTTTTATACCCTTCATTATAAACTTAGAAATAAAAATCGTTGACACAAAAGGACATTCATAGAATTTCTCTACGTTAGTTAAAACCGAAAATCTTTTTGCGTTCCTGTCGATGTAGGAAAGATGGGGGGTTTTTTTTTAATAAAATTAATAATTTTTCAAAGAAAATTTCAGATTCAAGAATCTGTTGATAAGAAATAATTTTAAATAAATTCTTGAAATTTAAAAATCCCCACGAATTGACATACATTGTTAAATTGAAATATTAATTGAAAAATAATTTCCTAAAGGAATGTTCGAAGAAGATAGACAAGGGACTGTTAATCCACCTTTATCATCAATTCCAGCAGCGTCTCCCTAATAATTTTTGTTGCCCGATGTGTTACTTTTAAAAAAACAAAATGGTGGAAAAGGTCTATTTTCTTCGCACGTTCTTTTAGGAAATTATTTTTAATTAATTTATTTTTTAATTAATATTATATTCGAATATACATATATGGGTATTATATATATATATGGGTATTATATATATATGTAAGTCATATATATATATATATAGTCAGTGCCATACACATTTCTTTGTTTAAAACCTTATTTATATTTATAATTAAAATATTGTTGTTGTACGACGTAACCCCCCTTAAGAACGGATGTTGGCATGGCCCCGATGAAAATTAATAACACTATCAACGAAACGTAATTTTAAATTTTTGTATAAAATTCTTAAACAAAAAACTTTGAATCTTTTTTGTTAAAAAAAAAACTGTATATTACATTGTTTTTATGGCATGGTTTAAGTCTTGTTGAGAAGTGTAATTGTGTATTTTGTAATGTTAATGTGTCCTTAAATTTATCAAACAGTTTAAGCTTTGTTAAATTTTAAGTTTTTGATAAAAAAATATTTTTAGTCGCTAACAAACGATTTTTTGAGAGGTTATGGTTCTTTAATAGCAGAGAATTATGGCAGTATCCTACGATAAATATGCGAAACCTCAATTTTCACTGATTTCATTTGAGATTATATATACATATGTACGTATTCATTATTCATGTTCATTAAAAATGTAAACATTATGAATATTAATTGTAAATGAATTAAGAACTATTTAAATCTACAGCCCTAAATTCTTTAGAAATATTACAATATATATTACAATCTTCTATTTCAACACACATACATACCTATTTAAGTAAATAGCGTACATAATTACCTGCTGCACGTCTACAAAAACATCTGCTGCATCTTCTTGTTTTCCTGGAATTTTTGTCATTTGAGTGGAAAACGAATATATTGAGAAGATTTATTATTCGACTACAGAGATACATATATTTTGTTAAATATTTCTTTGTTTATAAAAACAAATAAAAACTCATTTCTTTATTACCTGTTGGCTATAAACACAAGCATTGTTCTACCCAAATTGGCGCAAACTTTAATTTCCGCTAGTAGCATCGACGCCATGATGCACTCTGTTTCGTATTGATTGCATTTTATTATAATAGTTGTCCGAATCACCCTGTGGCATAAAATTACAAACAAGAGGCAGAAAAGATATGTTTTCGTCAATGTAACGTAATATCATCATTATATATTCATAAAAAAATTATTATGATGAGTCTTTTTTTATACGTTGGTAATGACTAAGGTTTCGTTTAGTTTCAATTACAATTTAATTAAATATAAAACACATTGTTTTAATATTTATCAATTAAAATACATTTTGAATCACCTTGTTTTATTTATTTACATTCGTAGAATTTCCTATTTTTGTTATTGTTCTTCTAGATGTTCGAAAAATACCTGAATGCAACTCTGCTGCGAGTGGACAATTACTGATTATTTATGCAGCACTCATGACAAAATTTTTTATTGTATTAAAAAAAGTGAACATCGAAGTACGTATATAAGAGAATATAATTTTTGAGCTCTATTAATCATCAATTCTAAAAATTCGCAGAAAGAATATTGAAGAAAATCATACAGTGAACATTTTTAATAATATATGAACGTCAAATAAATGAGTGTAATGAAAAGACTGTTATGAAAACAATTAGTAAATCAATCTTTCTTTATCTTAGATTACCAAGTGTCCTTGAGAAATAAATAATAAACGTTACTTGCAAAATAAATTGTAAGAAAAAAATTACCTACAAAGATCACGTCGACATTAGACAGGCAACCAGATACGTGAAAACCAGTTGAAAAGAAAAAGCGAAAAATACAACTGAAAAAATTACCCTACGCATACAGAGACATTAAAATATTAAAATATATATATATATCTACACACACACAAGGAAGACCTACACAAGTGCAACATCTGTAAGTGTTTGTGGTATTAAAAATAATCATCAACACCACACGTAACAATAACAAAAACTGAATTGAACTCAACTCAACTCGAGTCAACATTTGTTCACCAAGGGGGTAAAGAGAGAGAGAATTTTTGTATTTCATAAATTATATATAAAATTGAGTTTGTTTTTATTTTATTTATTCTGTATTTTTTTTTCTTTTTTTTGATAACAAAGACAACACAAGGAAAATCTGAAATAAAAAAATCAAGTATATATAGTATATTGCAATCACTCAATTGTTGCTTTCATCATCAAATTTTCCATAGACGAGAGGATTTATTTTACGTAGACTGCAGAAGTTAAAAGGCACGAGACTCCTTTAAACCGTTTCTTTAACAAACCAATGTTATTTGCTGCAAAAACTTACGATGAACAATATAATGCAATCGGAATAAACAACATGGAGCAATTAAGCTGCCATTACAGCCCGCTGCCAGTATGTGGGACTATTCAAAGAAACGTTATTAAAAATTTTAACAATAATAAAACTGCTACAAACACAACAACTACACAAACAACTAAAATAGCTGTAAAAGTGTTACAAGAGGAGAGAACCATTCAATATGATAACGAATCCTTGCAAATTTTTGAAGATTCCAAGCATTTGCCACTAAAACAATTAAAAGTTATTGTTGAAGACGACGTCAAAGACTTTTCACATCCTCCCAACGTTAGAAACGATTTAACCCGCTCAATTTCTTACTTTAAATATCCCAAAGGTCAACAAGGTCATTTCTATAGAGCACGTTTTACACCTTTTCTGCATTCGATTGATTTAAGAAGACAACGTTTACAAACTACTATAAATAACGCACGATTAAGAACTTGGCATAATTCACAATTGGCCATATGATTTCTAGTTACAAGATCATACCGCAACAGCAAACAAAACAAAGACAGCTCAATACCTGCCACCTAAATAGAGTCAACAGTAATAACACCAGAAACATTTCATCGACATTAGATTCCAATACATTAATAGCCAAAAATTACACGCTTTTAGAGAGTAAAAATTCCAAAATGACTACTTTGGCGGCAGATTTAAGCAAGGCAGCAGTTGCGGCTGCAACTGCAAATGCCAAAACAATGGGAAAACCTCCTATGGAGGCTGTAGTAGTCAATAGTATCATATATTCAAAGCCATCATTCTGCACGATAGCCGTTGATTTGGGGAGTACGCCGCGCACAGGCGATAACAAATCTGCAACGGCGAAGCCAAATACTGGGAATTGTTCGAATAGTAGCATATTTCATAATGAAATGGATTTGAATTCTTCTTGCTGGCCAAATTTATCAGTGCCTCCACCCTCAGCGGATGCTAAGGTATATAGGATGAGCACCACCATTAATGGTTCCATACATCATCACATCTCTGAGTTGTGGGATAATATTCTAGCCACGGCAGAATTCTTCAGCGCCGCCGATAATGATCACGATGATGATAGTTTAATTGAATTTGCATACAAAGACGATGACAATCTTGTATTTGGCGAAGATATAGACAACGATGATGATGAAGATGATGATGAGGATGAAGACGATTACCCAGATGATGAGGATGAAGATGATTATGAAAATGATGGAAATTTGTTTGATGATGACGATGATAATGATGTTGTTGATTTCTCATATGAATGCCCTATTGAACCTGCACCAAAATTGAACTGTGATAAAAAGAAAAAGGTAATTATCAATATTCATTTCATAATTTTGTCTGTGTGTTCTAGAACATATATTTGTAGAACTTATAATTAAACAATAATTTAGAATAAGTCTGTAATTGAGTAATGTAAACATTTAAAAAGTAAAATATTCCTCTGGACGTGAAGAAAATATTTTGATTATGGAAAACTTCATAAAATCAGAAAACAGTTTTTTTCCAATGAATAGATTGATTTTCGTTTTTATGCAATAAATAAGTCTAATCACTGTTTATGATCATATTTGTATTGAATTTTGTTTTTGATTTGTAATGCGAATGTTATGTGAAGGTCATTTCTTATTAATTTTTAATGTTTCTAATCAACAGGTACGTTTTAATACCAAACCCACAGTACATGTTATGCATACTTGGAGCTATGCCTACCGTGCTGCACGCAAAGGTGAATGGGAAATGTATGCACGTGATCGTGAACGCTTCAAATTGAGAATACAACGAGCGGCCTTTACGTTAAATCCAATACTGGAAAGAGAGCATCGTCAAAAAATTTATGAAAAACGATTTGTCAATCTTTCTGATAACGAGAACCATAACGCTCAATTCAAATGTCAACAAACAGACAATCTAGCAGAAAAAGCAGCTGCTAAAACAGAAGATCCAACAGAAAACTCTATGGGAAACAATGAGACCTCTAGGAATGAGTCCAAAAAACCGCACCAAAAAAAGAAACGCAGAAAGCGAAGATATTGCAAAATGGGGAATAAACATTATTTTTAATAGTATTTTTTAATTTCGTTTTTTCATACAAAAAAATTCTTTTTAGTGTTTAAATGTTTTACTAAACGCTTATTTGGTATACAATTGGTTGGTTAACTGTATATACAAAAAACAATTCGAAATTTACTACAATATCATTTTAAGAATTTACAACTTTAAACAGAATTTTCATTTTATTCAATTAGTTTTAAGCATTACTTATAGAAAATATAACAAATATGCATAATAATATGATATAATAAATACGTAAAAACTGAGTTGCAATATTTAGTTTTTATGAAAATATATTTAAATGTTAAACTTTTTTCTAAATCTTGACTATTAACTGTTACTGTGCGTTAATAATAGACTCGACTCGTTACAGAGCACCATTTTATATGGACACCAGTGCCTTCTAAGAGCAAAGATGATCTTATATAAATAAAGATATTAAAAAATTTTAGAATTTTTAAATTTCGTAAAATTTACGCATTTATTTAGAACAATAAATCAACATCTGGAATACACGTGAACGTTTTATTACGAAAATTCACTTAAAACAAATCTGTACCACCCTGTTCTGCGTTATATCTACACTAATTGTCTTATGAATCAAGCTGTTTTGTTTATATTTGTCATTGGAGCATTTATATTTTGTTCTTACAAAATTTGTTTACTTTTTGCCAGCTGCCCGGCAAAACTTTTATGAAAACAACTTCACTTTCCAGGAAAATGGAAATGGTGTGGTCAGATTTTAGTGAAACCTGTCCAATTCTAAAAGAATGTGTTAGTATTTGAATATTATAAATATTAAACTGATGTATTCGATTAATTTGAATGCTTTCTCTAGTTGGATTCTCCCGATTTGGCTGGTGAAGATGAATCAACTTTAGATTATGTTTACGATATTCTATGGATGGAAATTGGTACTTTTGTTCGCAATAAGGTTGCAGTTAAATTTTGGTCATGCATGAGTCCCAGTCAACCAATCGTAAACTTTTGTCGCGATGGAGAATCGTCAGAGGATATCATACTTCAGTATAAATTATTTACGAATTTTGTCAATGCAGTGAAAAGTTTGGATGCTTATTATCAATTTATTAAAACTAGTTTGGAGCGTTTGGATGCTATTCGGAAATTGGATAACATAAAGTCTTTGAAGAAATTAAACGAACTTTTACGTGCCGCTCTATTATCTCAACTGCCTACATACTTTAATAATGTGGTGTTTTCGTTTTATAGTGTATCCTTTAGAGTATTTTTTAATTTGCATCAAAGTACTAGTGGTAGCCAAGGTAAGTTTACCATGTAAATATTTATTAGTATTTAAAAAGAAATTTAATTTTTTTTGTTAGATGCTGCTGAAGATTTAGATGAAAGTGGCATGTCCTGTAAGGGATGTAATCAAGAAATGGAAAAATGTCAGTGTCTAACATTACTACAGACTATAAATGAAGTGAATGAAAAATTGTTGGATTTAGAACTATTAGATCGTCTTGCTGGTCAATCGATGACATTTTTAGTACAGATACGCATTAAAGAACACATAAAGAATACTTGTGTAGGTGTATTCGATAGATCACATTTGAAAAATTTATTAACGGTAAGTCATATTAATAAATTAATATTAAGTCCCTAAATAATTGTAATTCCTCGTTAAAAATTTCTAGTGGTTAGATGAGATTGTAATTAAATGGTTAATGCAAATATTTCACGCGAATTCAAATGATGATAATGAAATGGATACAGATGTCGAGTTGTATTCGAAGAACTCCGATGTTATACAAAGCTTGAAAGTTAAATTAACATTTTACGTCTATGAAAATTTCGCTCTTAGTGTTATAGATCAATTCTTTAGTATTATTATAGGTAAGTAATGCTTATTGAAGTATTTAAACCATTTTGCTAAACATGTTTGTTTTAATTAAGATTTTCCCGATTCCATACCCGCCATTGAGGATCTTAAAATTTGTATGGAAAAGATAAATTTACGTCGTCAAATCATTAATACCCTGAAGACTTCATTGGAGGTTCGTATTTTGCATCCTGGTGTAAACACTATGGATATTTTAACGGGTTATGTGGCTGCTATAAAAGCCATAAGATACTTAGATAATAGCGGTGTGATATTGGAGACCGTTACAGCGCCTATAAAAGAATACTTAAGAAAGCGTACAGATACCGTAAGATGTGTAGTCACTAGCCTTACTGAAGAAGGTCCTACGGATTTATCTGAAGAATTGGCAAAAGGTGATGCCGCCAAAGAAGCTGCTGGTGGTAATATAAACGATGAACTTAGCAATTGGGAGAATTGGCAACCTGATCCTTTCGGCTTAGATTCATCCCATCTACAAATGCGCTCTGCAAAAACATCACGTTCTGCTGATATTATATCAATGGTTGTGGATATTTATGGCAGTAAAGAATTGTTT
Source organism: Sarcophaga bullata (assembly GCA_005959815.1). Classification (NCBI taxonomy): domain Eukaryota; kingdom Metazoa; phylum Arthropoda; class Insecta; order Diptera; family Sarcophagidae; genus Sarcophaga; species Sarcophaga bullata. The sequence goes on from QOCX01000002.1 coordinate 243,307, forward strand.
ATGAGTGAATATCGCAATTTGTTAGCAGATCGTTTGCTAACGCAATTGGAATTTAATCCAGAGAAGGAAATAAGAAATCTTGAATTATTAAAACTGAGATTTGGCGAAAGTTTATTGCACAACTGTGAGGTTATGCTTAAAGATATAGCCGATTCGAAACGTATTAACGCTACCATTCATAGTGATTATAAATATGTGGAAAGTAAATGCACGAAAGCTTACTAAATTATTGATAGACAATGATTAATGTTTTATATATTTTCAGATAAACAGTTTGATATATCGTCATTGATAATATCGGCCCAATTTTGGCCGTCTTTCAACAAAGAAAGTGTAGAGCTACCTGAGGAGATCGCTAATGAATTTCAAAAGTATACAAAATCTTATGAGGAATATAAGGGAAATCGTACATTAAATTGGCGTACAGTTACTGGAAAAGTTAACATTTCCATTGAATTGGGCGATAGAGTATTAGACATGACAGTAGCTCCTACCCAAGCGGTTATTATATATCATTTTCAAAACAAATGTAAGAAAGAGTATTCTAGTAAAAATTAGTTTTAAAGTCTTTATTTGCAGCTGAATGGTCATTGGATGATTTAAGTTCGCTGGTTAAAATTCCACCTTCTGTATTACGAAGACGAATGGCATTTTGGCAATCTCATGGTATTTTAGTTGAATCTCAGCCGGGTATTTTTAAACTTATAGAAGATGATTTACCTAAATCCCAGCTGGAAAAATTGCCAATAAATGAAATTATTGCTGAAGATGAAGATAATGAATCCGCTATGGCAAGTGCTAGCGATCAGCGAGAAGAAGAGTTACAAGTAAGATTTCATATTCTAAATTCAAATAAAACCAAACTTAACATGTCTTTTTTATGAATTGTTAGGTATTTTGGTCTTATATTGTTGGCATGCTAACTAATTTGGATTCACTACCCATAGAGCGCATACATCAAATGTTAAAACTATTTGCCTCGAACGGTTTAGGCATTGAATTCTCACAAGATGATTTAAAAGATTTTCTACAGCGTAAAGTGCGCGATCATAAATTAATATATTCCGGTGGTGTTTATCAATTAGCAAAATGATTTATTTCTCTATTGCAAATTAAAGAAATCATCAATGTATTGTTGATGAAATTCAATTTTATTAGATGAAAAACAAATTAAGTAATAAATCCAATGAATTGACACATTTATGAAATGTGAATAAGAAAAAAAAAACAACAACAACAAACGAATAAACTAACACTCTGCTGGCAACTGTAAACAATTGCTTCTCACTCAATATATTCGATAAACACTGTTATTACGATTTGTCTACCAATGTATGTATGCGAGTCTCAAATAGGTTGGGGTAAGTGAGAATGAAATCTACTATTGTTATCATTATAAATAAATTATTTATTAATAATAACGTGATAAAGTACTAAGACCGCAAAACGAATAAAGAATAAAGTGTTTACAAAGAGAATATATTCTTTTGTACTATAAAGAAATCAACAATGGTTTGTTTTATAAAGTGAAGAAAATTTTTCTAAAATTTAAAAGAAAAAAATTTAATTTTAATCTACTAATATTGTATAATTGTATATTTGTTTTTTATTTCTTTAAAAAAATTAGTATTTGCATTTGAAAACTAACAAATATATTATGTTATGCTGCATTAGTTTTTTATAATCAGGTTTTGAGTTTATAAAGCATATAAAGTTCATGAAGCATATAAAGTTTATAAAGTATAATTTTTACGAAAATTTGTTGCTATAAAAACATAAAGAATAGAAACTCTTAAGTGACCCCCACATACAATATGTGAAAGAAGTAAAACGTGTTCTTAATCGAAAAGCAAATATTATCATAAAAAGCATAAAACAAATAGTAGCTTATGAACCATTAGAGTGTACAAAAGTAAAGAGTTAAAAAAGAAAGAATATTCCTAATGTTAGTTTCAAAATTTTTGGTCTTTGGTTCTCTGCCACAATCAATATGTAATCCAAGGTAAATATGCGTTAGCATAAACAGTGCACACATATTTGTTATTGTTTAGAATATGGAAATTTAAAATAATTTAATTTAATTAAATTAATTTCGATTTCGATTTTGTCACACAAAATACTTTCAAATGGTTAGTATTTGATATTGATAATTAAATACAATAACAATATAATATAAACATCAATGATATATAGTATATCTATAATAGTATGTAAATGAAAATGTACTGATCAACAGAAGTTTTTATTTGTTAACATAATGGATCACAATCAAATTATCTGCTGTACATGTTAACTTATTCTAATCACTGCTTGTTTTTCTATAGATTTTCCATTACGTAATTCAATAATAAACGATTACGGTTATGATTATTTAGAAAGTAATCATTAATCATTGCCTGTTGGTTCTCCGTATACCATTGTCGAATACTTGATGGAAAAAAAACGTATTTTGAAACTTTTTACAAATTCCATTTATGGAAGACTTCATCTATAATGTAGAACTTTTTTGTTTCTTTTTAAGCCTGTCATTAGCATGAAGAAAATGCTGTTGTATGATTCTATTAATTTGCTTTTCAGAGCAATCTATAAATTTGGAAAGTGTAGTATCTGTTGTTGGTGTAAAAGTTAATCATAATGAGATATTGAAATAGAGATGAAATCTTTGTTAATAGCATACCTTTAATAATGCTAATAAGTGTAAATGTTTGTACACTTGGTTTACTATTCGTACCACGCCAACTAAAATGTATGGCCAATTCATCTGGTATAAATGTTTTAATAGCCTTTTTAACAAAGGCACGATAATCATTGGCCAGAAGAGTCTTTATAAAATATCTCTAAAATAAGGAATTAGAAGTTAATAATACCAAATAATATTCGTTATAAAAGAAAGTAGTAGTTAACTTACTTACCAAATTCATTTTTGTATCATGATCTATGCTTAACTTCTTTTCATATTCCATATATTCGAGCTGTGAAGTGAATGGCAGTGTGGGCAAAGTAAATTTTAATGTTTTACTGGCATTCTCACTGAATTCGGATAGTTCATTCTTAAGAGTTTGGATTTCTTTTGTAAAATCATTTAAAATTTTCTTATTTTCTTCTGTGCTCTGTTTGAATTGTTTTTTCAGCAATTGCAATTCACTCAAAATAGTATTTCTATTTATGGTTTCATAAATAATGTCGTCTTCTTCGTTTGCCATCCTGTTTTCAGCTATAAATATACGCGCTTAGGTATGTTCTTAAGGATTTATAAACTAAAAATGCATTTAATTTAAATACCTTCTAACGTATTTCTCGTTAGCATATTGTTACCATACGTAGTGGGTTCTTCAAAGTATATGTCCAAATTATCTTTAGTGTTAGATTAAGTATTAATGAAGTTAATTATTTTTTAATTGTTAGAAACATTACCTGTATACATTTTGGAAAGACTGCTTGCTAAAAGTATTCAATTCGTATTATTCAGTATTCAGTTAAGCTTGGCATTTCTGGTTCTAACAGCTTAAAATTTCAAAGATTCCAAATGTAGGCCTTAAAACAAGAAATTTTCTTACAATTCTTTTAAAATCATTTTAAAGTCTGTATATTGTATAGAGAAAATATAATCATATGACTGATCATGCAGGTAAAACAACGTTTGTTTTGCTTAAGAAAGCCAGAGTTACTAATATTTACTTAAGGTATGTATATAGTCATGTACATACGTATATATTAGTAGCAATAAAATGTCAGCTGTGATAATTTTTACATTATGTACTCGCTGTTTAATGATTTCTGTGTTTTTTGACAAAAGTAAATATATTTTTGTTACACATGAAATGGTTGTGATTATGCATCCTGTCTAGTCCATTTTCATTTGCTTTGCAAACAAGGCAGAAAAAGGTGCTAATTTATTTAGTTTTTCTCATAAAATTTTACGTTTTAAACTTATTTTGGAATTAACGTAAATATAACTTTAAAAGGTGAATTAAGAAATGTGTTATATGCATTAGGCGATCTGCAATTTACGAATAATAAATTTTGAACATTGTTCTCCATTCTTGGTGAAAAGTTTTCGATACCATTGTGGTCTAAGGAAGCATGGCTTTGTTATAAGCTGAGTGATGTATTTACATTCAGTTCTTGCTTTCTTTTTAAAAACAATACATTAAAATATACATACATATTCAAGAAACCTAGTGGCCAGTGCCCCATCTGAATGGAAAAACTACTCTCTCTGGATTACAACATCGGGCTGAAATCGGGCTGGTATTAATTTTTGTTATCAATAATTGCCACTTTTATCATTCATTCCCTTTTCTTTGTACATAAATACATGTCTTGTAATGGAATTAAAATTAATCAGCCAGCCAGCAGAAGTATATTTTTGTATACATACTTGTATGTACCTACCTATCTATTGTAATGACATGTTTCTTTTATTTTTACTGCTTTAAGGTTAGTCTTGTTTTGTTATCAAATTAAAAAAAAATTGTTATTTTTTTGTTATTGTTGCTGTAGTGGAACTATTATTATTCAATTCAATGGCAAATTTGACACAATAAATGTATGTATGTATATATGTATGTATGTATGTACGTTCCATGCAGCCACAAATATAGAGTGGGAAATTTACAAAAGTCAAGTCAGTCGTATAACAATGTAGTAATAACAAAACGAATATGAAAATCAGGAAAATATGCACATATTTCAATGAGTACGTGAACAGATGAATGGGAATAGTAAGTGACACCTAGACGTAGACAGAGAGATACAATGAAAATAATAATCATTCGAATGCGCATAATCATCGAATGCATGGAAAGAAATGGCGAAAGCTGAAATGTCGAACGAAAGAGAGACATCAATTAATAAGGGTTGAGCCAAAAGCGAGGCGATTCAAGTTTAGTTTAGTCAAGTATTCTATTGTTTGTAGACAAACCGACGGACGGACGGACGTTTTTTCTAAGCAAAATAGCAAATAGCAAAACGTTATAACAATATCAAAGCATTTGTTTGCTACACCACCACCACCTAAATGAAAGAAATCAATAATAATGTTTTTAATATAAATAACTTTACATCAGTAATTCAGTGTAAAGTGTAAAGAAGTAGGCACGACAAAGCAAGGAGGAAAAAAAAACTCACAAAAAGGAATAAAAGCGTAATAGCAGTAAAAAGGATTAAATGCTAGTTTAGTGTATCACATAGAGAAATATTTCAATGTTATAATTATTAAATTTTTAAATTAAATTATACAATAATAATAACCACATAATAAAATAAAATAAAATATCAAAAAAAAAAAATAAAAAATTAGTATAGAATGGATTCTAGTCATCATGTAACAGTGCCACTACGTTATGGCATTAAAAAGATGAGAAAGCGTCGAGATTTGGATGCTCTTCTATCACAAAGTCATAGTAAAAGTAGTGGCAACAGCGGTGTTAGCGGTGGTTGTGTTGGTAGCGGAGCCTTAAGACGTTGTAACAATAATCGTGGTGCTGTCTATTCACAAGATAAACTTTTAAACAATGCCTCAACAGATGATCAAGAGGATTACAATTGGGTAAGGCTTCATTTATATTTGATTTTAGAATACTTGTGTGATGAACCCCACTTTTGTTTTTTCTAGCAACCAAAAATTAAACATTCACCTCATCATTGTGGCCACAATAAGCAAATGTTGTTCCGATTGTATGGAATTTTATTATTTGTTATTACCTTGTCCATTTTTGTGGGTTTCACCTACTGGTTAAATTTCAATTTACAACAACAGATATACGAATATCGACAGAAAGTTGAACAAGGTAAACAAACGATTTTATTTAAAATCTGCATGGAAACATAAAAGCATGTTTGATTTTTTTAGTTTCCGCCGCTAGCCAAATTTTGCCCGATACCCTGCAGGCATGGCATGAAACTTCAAAGAGTTTAATGAAAAATCAAACATCCATGTCTTTAAAAATCAGCGAATTGCAACAGTCTTTGCAAGAGTTGTGGAAAAACTTTAGCGAGTATCGCTCATCACAGGAGGCTCAAAAGAGCTATGAAAAGGAAGAGAAAATAGTGGCTGATTTTGGTGCGAAAATCGAAGCTATAGCCACAGATGTGGAAAGTATGAAAGAACATTATAATTCAGTTAATGAAAAACAAACTGATTTGCAGCATGTTTTTGAAAATTTAAAGGTAAATGAAATTACCTTCAACTTGTATGACCTTGACCCTAATAACTTTATTAAAAAAACAAATTGTAAAAACACGTTCTCTTACTTGCTTCTGTTTCAGTCTAACTTCAGTGATGGGTTAAAGAACATGGCTTTGCCTGTTAACTATACGGAGGAACTAAAATCATTAAGAAGTGATCTACAAGCAAAAATTGATAAATTGGAGTCCAATACCAGTTTTATCAATGATACATTGACTCAAAAGTCAACTATAATGCAAGAAGAGTTAGTCAAACACAAGGTAAATAACCTTAACTTATCTAGCCATTTATAATAACATGGATTGGTTTTCATTAATCTTTGCTTGTTATACTCAAATGTAGACAAAATTGGATGAACTTTTCGATCGCAGTGCCAATATCACATCACATGTCACATCTTTAGAGAACTCTTGGCCAGAATATAAACAAAAAGTCATTAATCTTGGTAATGATATACCAAGAATAGAAAAAGATGTAAGTTGTTGTTACACTTATAAGATGTACGAATGTAAGCAATTATTTAAATTTTGTATTATTTTTTCTTATGTTCGTTTAGATTTCCATGTTGTCCATGGCCAATCAAAAGATGGAATTATCCTTTAAAAGCATTTGTAACGAATGTCAAAATTCATATATCGTAGCCTTACAGCACAATATTGAAGAGGAAAAACCAATTGAAAAAATGAAATTAACTGAAACCAAAACGGTATGTAGTTGCTGCTATTTATATCACAGTCTGATCACAATTTCTTAATTGCCTATGTTGTTTTTCTCTTCTCCTCTCCTTTCCAGACAACGACAACTCTGCGCCCTGTTAGTGTGTAGTATGTGATTAAAAACGTTTAATAAAAAAGAAAAACCAAAAAAAAAGTAATAATTTTATTATAAACAGTGTAGCAATTTAAAGGAAAATAATATTTGAAAATTTTTAATTCATTTTTAATTCACTATTAAAATACGTTTTGTAAACAAAACAAAATTTATAATTGGTCGTCAAAGTTGATCATTTTATTGCAATGTTTTTAAACTCAATTAAAAATTAAAATATGAAACAAAACTGTTTTTTATTTTTTATTTTTGTTAAAAATAATAAAACGAAATTGCGTATGTTTTAAAGGATTTTTATTTTTTAATTCAACAAAAATATGTTTATAAATTTAATAAAATTAAATGATACCTTTTTATCTGTATATGATGTATAATGTACTCGTGTATCGACGAGGTTTTGAATACAAATTGCACATTAAATAAAACGTTATTGCAAAGACATTTTATGTATGTCTCAAATCTGTAGATATTGTATAATATCGTTTTTAAATATGTTTATACCGCTAAAATTTGTGTTTAAAAAGCAGTTAAATTATAAAAATTCAAAAAAGGTTAGAATATTAAGATATCGCAACTATTGAACTTCTAGGTAAGGGTATACCGAAAACTGAGGGTGATGGAGCAATTCTGAGATCGGATACGAGAACAGAACCAGACCAGCAAAAATCTTTGGAAAAGTATAATCTGTTTTCTGGCTTTAAAATTATGCCAGCCTTTGTAATTGATATTTAAATTTACTAAGATATTCAGAAAATCCCATACGTATGTATCAAATTCCGAACATTTGCCTAGAGGTGGAAGTATTAACTTTATCATATTAAAGATACAAGTTATGGAAGATACTTTAAATATAAAATTATTTTAAAAGATTAACTTAAAATCAGTAAGGAAAGCAGAACTCGGTAAAACTATTTTTCACCACAATTCTAATGCCATTCGACTACGATTCCTAAGAACTTTATATAGACTACTGGCAAATTTATCCTTTATAGAAAACCCTCTTACTATCTAGATTCATACTGATTCGTTGTCGCTATAATACGAATCGGCTAAATAAAGACCTATACGGGCTAATCAAAATCGAAGGTTGGAGGTGATTGTGGTCTTCATAACAAATAATTGAAAATAGAAAATACTTCAGAGTTGTAAATTGTCTAATATGTGCTTAGAACAGCAGTGCTGGATTATTTAATAGAAGATAAACTATTGCTCGCTTATGCCTTATGGATTTACGCCCAGAGTTTCTGCCAGAAGACTGGTACTCGTAATATTTAATAAAATAAAGCTGTCACGCCTGCTCGATCTTTAGATATAAAGTCTACATATAAAAACTTTTGCCACATCTTAAAAGGTGTTTTTTTTAAATCTGTCTTTAAACAGTCCATAGCTTGTGCATGATGCCAACAACAATTTTTATTACATACGTATTCAGACACACACACTTGCTTTTATAAAAACTGCCATAAGCAAAATATAATTTAAAAAACAAAATTTTATAAATATTTAATTAACCACGGTTGTATTTGTTTTATGTTTTCCAGTTTCCAAAACATTCCCCTTTAACAAAATACAACAAATATAAAGTAACAATGTTGCTGTTATCACAATAGTGAAACATTCACACACCACGTCACAGTAAAATACCGTTTCATTCCACTTTGCTTAGAGCGACTCTAGTGGTGAGCAAAGTGCGTGTTTTTGTTTTTCTTTTTTTGACAGAATTTTGCTGTGGGTTCAGTTTTCTTGAAACTCTTCACGCTTCTTGGTGAAACAACGATATAAAGGAGAGCTAAAACATACACCAGCAGTTTTTATTTGTAATAGTTTGAGAAAAAAAAATGGCACCAAACGCTGCACAACCAGTTCCACAGTCACGTTATGAACCAGAAATTGGTATTAATGCCATCCTATTGGGACCACCCGGTTCCGGCAAAGGAACTCAAGTAAGTATTTGTCCTAAAATGTAAAAGCTTTCCATCATAATAAACAAAAGAAAAATCACATTTTTTAAATGTATTCATGGACACAGAGAGAGAGTAGTGAGTGAAGCAAACCGCTATATATGTAGACATCATGTGGAACAATTATCAGGCCATTAAACGGAAGACATGCACAAAAAAGTGAAAAATTAAACGGAATTACATAACAATAGTTTATTGAATTTTATGGAATAGTGGCATCTATCAATGGACTACCAGCACAGGCTGGTAGTGCTGGCGAATAATGAAAACATGGACTTTGTACGCAATACAGTGATTATTACTGTGTATCACTATCTGAATGTTTGTCCCTAAATTCACAAGTGGTTCATATGTGTACGCAGCACCTCAAATGTGTTACGAACTTTTATGTTCTTTTTCTTTACGATCAGTTCAAGGTCGTAAAAAACATTTTGCCGCTTTTTCTTGTGACATGAAAAAACTATTTTAAGATTTTTCCATAACAAACATGTTTTTCCCATTAATCTCATATAAAATAAAATTGATTTGGTGGCAGCTACAGCCACAGCCACTTTATTGAATAACATTGGCACGATGTTATGCAAAACAACAGTGAGATGATGATTGTCTTAATGCTGTGTTGTGTTCAAAAAGCTAAATATTTGGCAATAAACATAATAGATGTGGCCTGGTGGCCGCAAATGATACCTTTGTTTAGCCTTGAAATTTGCTTTAATCTATTTGGAAAAGTTAAAAACTGTTGATAAAAAATTGTTATTTACTTTTTTTCTTTAATGTTCAATATAGTATTCTTATCAAATTGTTATTGTTTTTTTTTTAATTGTTGTTTCTAATGTGTATTATTTATTCACATTTTAATTCATTAGCTATGCAATCAGCAGAAATTTAATCAATTTTAATGGAAATAATTTAATTATAAAATCATAATTTGCTGTGCTTGTAAATAAAAAACAGAAAGACGTTATGAACCCAATTTCCACTGTGCATAGTTTAGGAATCGAAGTGAAATTATATGTGAAGCAGATAGGAACTATTGAAATGTGCATTACTTAAGACCATATCAGGCTAGTTTTTCTATGTGTTGGGTGACATTGCAGTCTAATCAGTCACTTTGAGATGTTTTTCTAACGCCCAACTTTCAAATCGTACCATTACGGTCAGTACAATTAGACTATCTGAAGGAAGAAATCATCAATATAAAAACGCCAGACTGTATACCATATAACAATCATACTCCTTTTGTCGTTGAATTCATAATATTTAACAAACATTATATCTAATGAGTTACGATAGAGTATTTTTGAAGAGCTTGTTATGTATACATAATTCGTTTTAGTAGTCACGTACATAGTTTTTTTTTGTTGCTAAAAAGTTAACAAAAGTTTTTAATTTTTATTTAATCCATCAATCTTCCTTTAATTTAAGATAATTTAAAATTTATTGCAATTTCTATTCTTAGCCATATCAAAAGATAATGCTCGTATTTGATTATGTTTGCAAATCATAATAATTTTTAAATGACTAAGTGCTTCTTTGTCACACTCACATGTCAAAGGTCAAAGATTAGCATTTAGTTTGCATTATTAAATACAGGAGAAATATCTTTTTTTATTTAAAGGATCGTTGATATTTTAATTTGTAAATGAAAGTAAAAAAAAATTTTTTTCTTTTCTTTTTAGGCTCCTTTGCTGAAGGAGAAATATTGCGTTTGCCATTTATCCACTGGTGATATGTTACGTGCTGAAATTAGCTCTGGTTCGGAGTTGGGAGCCAAACTAAAGAAAGTCATGGATGAAGGCAAATTAGTATCGGATGAATTGGTTGTCAATATGATTGATAAGAATTTGGATAAGCCTGAATGTAAGAATGGCTTTTTATTGGATGGCTTTCCACGTACTGTTGTACAAGCTGAGAAGGTAAGCCAAGAATATACTGCATGGAAACAAACCAATTATTAAGGTAGAATAAGCCGAACGTCCACGCAACGTAACGGAACATATGTTCGTTTATAGCATACGAAAATAATTCAAATGCTTATTGAAATTTCATTACGATTGAGTAATCGTTGTCATTGCCTTGCCACATGCTAGAAACGAATGTATATACATTCTGTAAACGTACGGCTAATTCTAGCTTAAAAAGTAAGAAACGAATAATGAAATATATTTTAAATACTTTTTAGTTGGATGAATTATTGGCCAAAAGAAAATCTGAATTAGATGCAGTTATTGAATTTGCTATTGATGACAGTTTATTGGTGCGACGCATCACCGGACGTTTAATTCATCCCAGCAGTGGTCGTTCCTATCATGAGGAATTTGCACCACCCAAAGTATCAATGAAGGATGATGTAAGTTTCTATTGTTACATTATTTATTCAGAAGAACTTTATTACCATTTTATTGGTTTGAATTATAGGTAACTGGTGAACCTTTGATAAGACGCAGCGATGACAATGCTGAAGCTTTAAAGAAACGTTTGGAATCGTATCATAAACAAACCAAACCTTTGGTTGACTACTATGCCTTGAGAGGTTTACATTTCAGTGTTGATGCTGCTAGAAAATCAAGTGATGTCTTCGCCAATATCGATCAAATATTTGTGCGTCAACGTAAACAAAGACTGCAATCTTGATTAGGGCTGTTCTTAAGTAAATTATTTATTTAATACTTGATTTTCATTACAATTATTGTTTGTATATAAATTATAAATGATGACTGCCAGCAATTAAATGGAGAAGTAAAAAGTGTACCAGTTGTTATTATTTTTTTCTTTGTTTCCCATTCAAAATTGTTAAGTAAATGTTTTTTATTTTATTAAAAATTTTTTTTTGAACTACTATAGGGAGAAAAAATAAAAAAAAAAATAAGAAAATAAACATCAACAGCAGAAAAGGTAAAACAAAACCCAAAAATTTAACCAGCCTGTACTGTAAAATGAATTGTAAATTTATAATGAAACATAATCCACAACAACAAACAATATTTTAAAAGAAATATTTTATTAAATTAAGTAAGAGCAAGCAAGCAAAAAAAAATAAAAGAAATTATATTTCCAATCTAGTACGTGCGTACGTATTTTATTGTATCATATGAGATGGAAAAATGAAAACTGAATACAAAGGCAAATATTTCAAATATTTGTATATTTGTATTCCAAAAGATACATATTATTAGTGCATTTAATAAAATATGAAATAACAATTAAAAAGAACAAGCAAATAAATAAACAAAAAGAAAACTCAGTATATAATAAATAATTGTAATTTAAAATTCTCTTTCATAAGGATAATTATATAGTATATGTTTATGTGTGTTTTTCGAAAACTAAGTATTAAAACAAAAAGAACAAACAAAAGAAAAGCAAAAGGATTAATATATGAAAGCTACATACTACTTGTTATTATGATAATAAATAATAAAACTGAACTATTCTCAAAATTTAAGTGTGATAACAGTTTTTGTTTTGTAACGGTTTTCTAATAGAATTAGTAGATTTGAACGTTTACGTATTTTGAATTTTTATAGACTTAAAATAACGTTGTTTGTGAGCAAATTTAAATAATTATTATTAATGCAGTTTAAAAATAATACAAAATCGAAATTTAATATTAAAATTAGCGGCCAAGTGCCTGTACAATTTGCCACGTGTTAGATTTTTGACATCTTATTAGAGCTGTTGACAGCTATAAAAAGAAACTACTTTATTTGGCTGAAATACATACCAACCAACCTTCTATTTGAAAAGTGATTTGTTTGCCACAGATATGATCACTTTCTGCTTCGTCTAGGTATTTATATGTCTATTCATCTTGGGCGTTAACGTTATGATATTGTGATTAATTGATTTTTATTTAGTGGTTGTTGTTTTTGTTGTTTTTGTTGCAATAACATTCTCACAGGTGTATTTGCAATGTTTGTGTTTGGCAATGTGACTAAATTGAAAAATATTTTTGTTTACATTTCGTATTTTTATGCTTTTGTTGTTTGATTTTTATTCTTCACCGCTAACGCTAATGAATTTTCGTATCTCATTCGTAGTCATTATCGTCATATTTTAAAGATTTAAAAATTTTGTATTTTGGCAATAATTTGCCTCACTATGAAATTTTTAAAAGATATTTCCATGGCAGCGACAACAAAAATACAAATTGTCAATTTTTAATTTCGAATCAACAAAATTTGAAAAACAACATTTTTAAACCGCCAAAAACACTTCCGCTAAAATACAAGGGCATTCATTGGTAATAAAAATAAATACTAATAAACACTATAAGTATGTATACATATAAATATAATATGTATGCACATATGTATGTGCTGTGTTTAAGAGAACAACATTATCAAAAAAAAAAAAAAAACAAATTTATTAAAAGATTTAAGATTTTTAATTTGACATTTTCTAAACATGTTGTTGTTTTGAAATTTTCTACAAAGATGTAAAATGACATACATTTTTGTATTTTGTACAGCAAAATACATAATAAAAACAATTTATATATCATTGTACAGAGTCTTTCGTGTTTGTGTTTCTTTTTAGACCCAAATCCATACGTTTAATTTCGTAGGAAATGGTTGTAGAAAGGCCCAATTGCTATCAAATCCACTCAATCTATGTTTTCCTTTACAATAGCGATATTTTCGATTGAGTGATTGAGACAAACATTCCCTTATCGTTTTAGGTGTTGTACTAATCCAGAGGATTCAAATTTTGTAAATTAATTTCCTTAATCCCAACTTTATATTAATTTCTTAGAATTACTTTGTTATTCCATTTACGAACACAGGGTTCAAGAAAAGATTTCAACATAATGCCATGTTCCGTTAAAAATCCTATCAATATCCTAAGGGATACTCTTCCTAGATTTAGAACCAATTCTTATGTAGAACGGTTGAATCTTGCCAAAAGGAGGTATTCCCTTCCAACCTATCTGCAGTCTTATTTAGAAAGACAACAGCCTAACTAAGCTTCTGGAGAGCCTCCTTTTCAGCCTGAGTAGTATAAAATTCTCGTCTTAATACTTCATAATGTTTTCGAATGAAATTGAATTCAATTTCGAAAATTGCCAGCCACCTGTCAATATGGAAAATAAAAGACAAAAATTGTTTCTCTAGAAAAACAAACTTAAACTTAAAATACTCTAACCGTTTGTACATACATACATATGTAACATATGTATGTATGTACGTATATAAAATAATGATAGTACATCGTATTTGGATGGATTGGTTGGTTGGCTGGCTGGCTGGTTTGGACATATGAATCTTCAGGCTTGTGTTATGATTTCTTAGGAATAGTATTCGAAAATGTTTTCAAATATTATTATAGGCATACTTGTTAGGAATAAACTAAGGGAAACATAACAACACCAAAAGATATACAAAAAAAAAAAAGACAAAATTTGTTTTTATAAAACTACGAAAAGGTTCTTATGAGTCGAATGTTTTATACGCTACAAGCTACAAGCTTTTTTCTATTTGGAAATTATAACAGACAAGCGAAAGAACCTCCATATAAATGATCAAGTAAATAAAGGGTTTCAATATATGTTCAGTTTAAGTAAATGCTTCAAATCCTATCTATTTACGATGAAGAATACATTATAAAAATGACGAATAGATGAATATATGTGTGTAGCATGATATAAAAAATGTATTTTGTAATTGAGTAAATGACAGAACAAAATCTACATATTGTATCAGAGTTATAAAGGAAGAATTTCTTTTATTAAGTAGTACCTCCATTTAATTGTAAGATAAAAAGGACTTGTCGAATATAGTCTATTTCCAGGTGCTTGACCTATCAATTGAAAAATTAGTTGGTTCCTCCAGTGACCTATAATTGTAGTTGGATTTTGCTTAAATGAAAAAATGGTAGTGAAAAGCTGTAATCATGTATACTTTTCTTATAGAGCAGATTTTCAACCCGAAAAACCTGACTGGCAGGAAAGTTCAAAGGTTTTCAGAGAGCCTACCTTCGTAAGGGATTTCTTTTGGTTTACCAGACATTACAATCAGAATCTGCTTCTCAGAGTTGCAGTGTAGATTTGGTCGAGACATTTTTACTCCTGAGTTGTCAAATATGAATGTTAGTCAATACTGCCATGCCTTACCTCCAGATTATCAGGAAAAACTTGGGATCCTGCATTGCTTTAAGCCAAAAAAAAGCTTGACAAGACTTTCTGTCAACTGCAATTGGATTTAAGTATTACAGTATGAGTATACGAATTGCATTTTACACTTTTAAAGGACTGATTGCCGAAAAAGTTAAATCAAATAAATTTTAAATAGATTCGCACATGTATGTATGCATTACCAACAAAATTTTGATATTTCACAAAAAAAAAAAAAAAAAAAAAAGGAAAAAAACAAAAAGAAAATATTGAAAAAGAACTACAATATATACTGTGCAGATACTTAAATATTTTTTTTAAATTCTATAAATAACTGAATGTATGAACACAAACAAATGTGAAATCAACAACAACAATGCCGAGAAGAAGAAGAAGAAGATGAAAATTTCGTAAAAATCGACCGACTTTACTCAACAGGCATTATTGTTGTTTATTGTAACACGGATTGTGTCTCGTTCATGTCGTCCGTTTGTTCGTTGGCTGATTTACAGTGGCCAACAATTGACGGTTTTTATTTCTGAAAATTTCGAAAATAAAAATAAAATAAAAAAAAAAAATATTTTTATTCGTATTTTGTTTTTTTTTTTTAATTTTTTTTTTGTACAACAATTGTGATAAAATATCAATCAGTGAATCGAACGAAGTATAAGTGATCGACTGGCACACAATTAATTTTCTTCACATTTAAACATCGAAGTAGATTTCGTTTACATCGGTTGATATCCATTAGTACGTTTTGATCGGGTTGTTGTTTTACATTTAAATAATTACAAAAAAAAAAAAAAAAGAAAATTTAAATCTGTTCTACTCTGCCACACATGAACAGATCACAGAATAAAAAGAAGAGAAAAAAAGTCATAGAAAAAAGATTTTTAATTCATATTCATATTGGGCATGTAAAAGAACCAAAAAAAAAAAAATAAAAAAAAAATAAAAAGCCAGAAAGAAAATCATTGTGACAACAAACAAACGGAAAATATGAATTTTCGTTTTTAATTAGAAATCAAAAGATTTTACCTTGTTGGAATTAATTAACGGAAAATTCATTAAATTTATACTAATTTTTCTTTATTTTTTATTTTGTATAAAGAAATTGCTAAAAGTTACATAA
>QOCX01000002.1:260627-298322 GCA_005959815.1 Sarcophaga bullata
TTTCAATATTCTTTCTCTTATACTTTGCAATGACAATATTTTAAAAAATCAATTTAAATCAAATAAAATTATTATCTATCATTTATCTTCAATAACCGTGAACTTTCTTAAACATTAATTTTAATTTGAATTCTGGATAGAATAAAAATTTAAAAAAAAACATTTAATCAAAATTGAATTGAAGCTCAATCTTTTTAATAGCAGCAATTACAGACATTCATAGACAATTTGCATGAAACTAATTCGAAAGTTTTAAAAAATAATTTTAAAGTCGATAGTAGCACCTTTTATAAAAAAGTGACAACAATTTTCACCAGTTTCTATTGGGACTAATAAAAATATTCCCTATAAACGGGAACATGCAAATGCCTAAGATCAAGACAAAACCAGTTAACACTTTGTAGTCTCTGGACAATCACTATTAATATGTAAAACCTTCAGTTGTCTTGATGGAACACAATTTCCTTTTCTATTGGCCACTTGCCAGTAGACAGTATATGCCTAAATTAAGATTTCCTGTTCATACTAACAGACAAAATGTTCCAAAGTATCTGGGAACTTACTATGTATGCAGCTATTTCTATTGGCCGTAGTTGGCCACTAGCTTCCTTCAGACGTTTGAATTTCTGGCAATATAGGCATAAATTAAATCCTTCGTCTTTGGAAAGTAGTTCACAGTAGATGATTCCTTGCTTATGCCACCAAACAAAAGGCTACGAAGCGTCTGGAAAATCGCTATGATCTTGTAAAAACTTCGGTTGTCTTGATAGAAAATAATTCCATTTTATATTGTCGATAGTTTCCTTTAGACGATTGACAGTATAGGCCTAATTTAAAAATCTTGTTCTTAGGAAAGCAGTTCACAGTAGATAATTCTTTGTCGATACCAAAAAATAAATCTTCAACTAAAGTTTCTGAAGTTTATCGCTATCAATTCATGCTATACGGCTCTGATCCGCTAGAATAAATGTCCTTTTATATTCTAGCTCCCAGTTTGGTTACCAGTAGCCACCCTAATAATCCTACCAAGCAGACATCAAAACTTTTCATCCTGCCTTTATATACTATCTCCCTGGTAATTAAAACAAGCCTTACATGACGGTCGGATTCAACGATTTGGATTATTTTGTAGACATTTTCTTTAACTTCTTTACGAAAGCGTAATTCATTGTATCTTTGACATTAAAATCACTAGGCCGGAATCCACAAGCCGAATTTTTCAATTGATTGGCACTGACAGTATCTGAACATTGGTAGAGCCATGGGTATTGTATTGTTTTCCTTAATCCAATATTTAATTTAATATTTTAATTTATTATTTCCTTCAAAACAATTTATTTTTATTAAAATTTTCCAAAAAAAATTTCAAAATATTAAAAATATTATTAAAAAAAAAACCCATGTAATGAAGTGTTTAATGTACAAGCAACTAATTTTTTTTTTCAGTGTATTTTCATTTTGCATTAAATTTACAATTTGAATTCAAAAATGTATTTTTAATTCAAATTTGATGAAATTTAAATTTAACGTTAATTTTACTTTATGAACCAATGACACAGTGAGCCAAAGGAAAAAAAAGAAAAAAAAATAAAAAAAATCTAATTTAAGGAATTTCTTATGCCTTCTCGTGTAGGAAGGGGCGGGGGAATGAATGAAAAGCAAAAAAAAAAAAAATAAAAAAACACAAAAAAGTGCATTAAATTAATATAAAAACAAAAATTAAGTGATTCGTGAAATAACACGAAACATCATTTATATACAAACATACGTACATATGTACATAATCTATTATGCATATGCTAAGTATACATATATACCGATATATATATATACAAATACATACAATTGTTTTTTCAATTGTCTCTATGTAAATGCAATTTTTAATGCTGTTTAGCATTTTTAGTCATTTTTAATTATCACATCAACGAAAACGTTGACAGATCATTTGACAGTTTTACACTTTCATTTACGCTTATGCTCTCATAATATTTTTCTCTCTTGCTGTTATTTTACATTGAAAATGACAAAACAAACAACAAAGTGACAGGGAGAGAGAGTGAGTGAGAGAGTAAGATTAATTTTTGTTTATTTTTTATTTGAAAAGATTTTGAAATTTCAAACAAATTTAACCTTCAACAATTATGAGAGATTTATTAAATATTAAATTAACCGTTACATACATATTTATGTTTGTGTTTTTTTGTATGAGTGCGTGTTTATCTTAGTCAAGGCATTAAACGAATGAAATTTTATGAAATTTTTAATTGAACGTGAATAAATTAAAAGTGAACATCAAAGGATTTGAGTGAATTAATTTTAATGCGTTGGATGACGTTTGAAAAACAAGCGAATTTGAAAATTATTCATTGAATACACTTTAAAAAATATTTAATAATTTGCATTAAATTTTATTTTATTACAGGCATTTGATATTTTAGTTGTAAATCAAGATTTTAAAGCGGAAACCTCGGATTCTGTTACTTTAGCACGCGGTGACATTGTAGAAGTATTGAGGACCAGCGAAACTAATGGCAACTTAAAGTAAGTAAAATAGTTTTTTCTTTTAATTTAAATGCAAGCTTATATATTTCAGAAAATAAGTTAATTTCCTATAAGTGTAGTCGCTTAGTTATTCTGTAAGTCAACCAGTCAATGAAGACAATGTGAAATTGTTATACTGCTACCCAGGGATGCTCGTTATGAATTGATCAGCTGCAGACCAAGATGTTAAGATGGTTGGAAGCGTTATTTGTGTTCAATGCAAAGAAGTATCAGGAATATCTGAATTCTCTGGGAGTAAATCATGCTACAGCCACCCACATGTATAGTGTTTTGTCATCAAATTAACGAGCCGGTATAATTATACTTAAGGAGGTCTATAACGAGCAAGTGGATGCATATAAGAGAACATTCAGTGTTACTCACCGTAAATTTGCAGCAACAATAACTTCTTGGTTGAGGGGACCATATATCTACACAAAATCGGTCATAAAACTTTGTGTTTGCTTTGGATCTAATCACAGAGAATCAATTCGACCAGATTCGGGCAGATTGCTTTCCCCACCACCAATTAGTAGCCGTAAAAATATATTTAGAAGTCACAATTATTCCAAAATCAGAATCAATCAAACATGGAAATGATAAGCTTGTTATTCATGGAACATAATTCCCCACCCATTGGCCAAAGATAGTGAATGATATAACAAGCAAGAGATAAACTACGCTAACTAACGGGAGATTCCGCTTATGTCGTAATCTGTAGTTCAGTCCACAGTTTTTGATTACAGTATTAGGATATGACTGGTCTGCTTTCATCAATGATTTTTTTTTATCAGCCCTTCTTATTACCAGATGTAGATTATCAAGTCCATTTATCTTCTTATGGATTTCTCTAGCATTAGAAAAATAAAAGTCTATCACTGACATTTTATCTCTTCTTCTGATTTTCTTTTTAGAAATGTAGCAGATGCTGATGCAACAGTCAAATGGTTAGTTCGTGTATTTGGCGACAATGCCAAAGAAGGTTGGGTGCCGAAAAATATTTTAGACGCCGGTCTGGCAGCCATGGTAAATGGCAACGAAAAAGAAAGTGCTGATTTTCAAAAAAAGTAATGAATTTTTTAAAATAATGAATAAAAGAAAACGAAGAATAATTTATTATTTTCATTTTTATTCTACAAAATTTAGAGCCGTTATACGTGAACTTATAGAAACTGAGGAAGAATTCAATCGCGATTTACAAAATGTTGTCGATCGTTATATTAAAGCTGTCGATGCAGCAACGGCACCACGCCATGTACGCGATAGTAAAGATATTATTTTCGGTAATTTTCAACAAATTGCTGAATTTCATAATATGTAAGTATAATATGTATTTAGGCAATAAATAACAAAAAAAAAAACAATTTAGTGAAAGAATTTTAATGAATTTTTGTAAATCATAAAATAGGGTCTTCATAGATGGCGTCAAATATTATGCGGATAAACCGAATATGGTGGTCAAAACCTTTTTGCGTTTGGAAAGAGATTTTGATATGCACGTTAAATATTGTAAAACCGAACCGTTAGCACAAGAATATTTAGCATCGAACAAAGAAGCCTATACATTCTTTCAGGTAAGTGTGTAATCATATTTTCACTGACTAACAGCTTTTTGAACGTATGACTTAAAAGTTTGAGAAGCCAATTGCGTTCAATTAAGCAGTCTCTTCCATAATGAAAAAGTCTTCCAATAAGCCTCTGGCATTTCAAATTCTAATTAATTTTGGTGCACTGCAGACACATAAAAATATGGCCAAGTCTTCTTTGATTTGGCGGTAAAGAAGACTGTGTGATGAATCAATTGATGAGTATCCTTTTCGTTTCGTTTCTCTTAAATTTAATTCCAATTCTTGTTGACATTTCTTGCGGCATTAACAGTAGGAGACATAAATCGTCTGCTTATTCGAAGTATTGCAATCCTTAGCTAATACCTCTGTAAGCACGTCTAGTCTTTGCCATAATGTTGACTAAGCCTATGTTGATTGGTATAGGAGGTGGTATACAGTTTTGCTGAATGCTTTTCTAATTACGAATTTATTAGGGGTTTGTTTCTGTGTAGTAACTGACAAGTGAAAGCAGAGAAGAAACAATCTCAGGAACCCTTAGCTCCATAAGATAAATCCTCAAAAACGAGAGGAAGGAAATACAATTTTCGAAATCCTTAATTTATAAGCGCATTGTTGTAGCATCAATAAAATGGTGAAACATAATTAACGGTACGTCAGTGGTTTCTTGAATTAATAAAGCTACCTTTGATCGAAGAATGTACGTGCAGTTTCATGGATATCATATTTCGCATCAAATGTTTACGCCTATTATTATTAATTATTGACTGAAATAGGTGATAATCATTTGGGACGAGACTTGGACTATATGGTAAACGCTTAAGAAACTAGTAACCAAATTAGTAGAGTTCCAAGGAGTCACTATCAATACGTAGCGAGCGGTGTAGTATTATCCTTGTGGTCCAAATTGGCTTCTTAAAGCAGAATGTCACATGATCAAACAATTTTAAGTCAAAACCAAAATAAAAAACTCTAAAATTCTTATACAATCAAAAAAAAAAAAAAAATAATAACGAATAAAAATTGTTTAAAGAAAATTTCGTAAATTTTTTCCAGTCGAAATTGTATGAAAAGAAAAATATTCGAAAACAGAAGATATTACAGTTAATTACAATGATCGGAATTGTGTACGTTCAATTGCATTTTTTTGTATTCTTCCACCATTTTTGTTGTTGTTGTTGTTGTTTTAAGAAAAGAACAAAATTTGTCACATTTTTATGCGAAATTTCAAAAAAAAGTTTGTTTTTCTGTTTGAAATTTTTTCTTTCGTTTTTATTTTTAATTTATACTCAACCACCTGAGTTTGTGATGATTAGATTTTATTTATTTTTTCACGTTGTTGCACTCTCTTTTCTGCTCGCTTTTATTTTGTCTACCGTGGATTAATACTGAACGGACTCATCATAATTTTCACATTCTATTTTTGAGTGTTTTTTTCTTCGAAAATGAGTATTTTTTGTTGTTGTTGTTGTTTTTGTTTTCGAAAACAAGTTCAAGTTCAATTTACAACAGAAATTGATTGGGGTCTACCTTTTCTTTTTCACCTGCCTACAAATATAATAAAAAAAATGAAAATAAACGAAGAGTATCGGTGTTATTAGATAAAGAGTTGAAAATAAATGACCTTGAAAGTAGACCATAAAAAAAGAAAAAAGAAAACTTCTTTAAATTTCGAATGATATTTCAACGAACAAGTGGCCATCTTGCCCTTGAAGACGACTAGATGAAATATTTTCTTTGAATTTTGTTTTAATTAAATTTTATGAAGTGCTGAGTTTGTAAAATAAATAAAATTATTAAAAAGAAAATAATTAAAAAATAAAAAAAATATGTTAAATTTTATAGTCAAAGTTTTCTCGATGCCAGATCATGGCGGTTAAGGTCGCATGTTTTTCTTTTTTTTATTTTTTATTTATTAATTTGTGTTCCAGTATCCGTTTAGACGTGTTTTTTTTATAAAAAAATTTTTCTTTTGTTTTTGTTTTTATAAAATAATAATTGTACCGCTTGTTTTTCTTTCAATAGCCTAATTGTAGAAGTATTAGTGCGTGTGTTTTTTTATTTATAAATATTTGAAAAGAAAAGCTTTTATTTCCGCTCGTAATTCATACATACATACGTATTGTGATCTTCAGAGCTTTTCATTTTTGAGCAAATATTTCATAATTTATTTTGATTTTATTTAATAATATTCAATAATTTAAAATATTTTTATGTTTGTGATGACCAACGTCATTTATATTGACAACTATGACCCAATTTTTTGGATTTTTTTTTAATTTCTGGATCGTACTTCTTCAAAATAACTGCTATTCTCGAAATGAAATCCTTAAAATAATTTTAATTTTCTATGGAACCAAGTTTTTTTTCGTTGACAATAGTGATGAATTCTTCGTAGAAAAAATTATTGCTTAGACTGCTATTACAATTACTCTTTAGTTTGGATACGTGGAGCTCTATTTAATGTTAATATCTTCAGTTGTTTCGGCTAATGTAGTCTAATTTTTTTATTACTTGCAAGTGCGCGTTGGTCGAAACTTTCTTCTACGTTCCTATCGGTTTTTTTCTATGGTCGTTTTAGTTAGGTCGTCATTGTTTGTTATGTTTGTCCAATGGATTCTTCTGAAGATAATTAATGGTGAAACAAAAGTAGTTTCAGAATCCTGTTTGTTTTATTCACCTTTTAAACAAACAAGATAACTCGTTGCTAGTCTCCCCAAATATACAACAAAACCTTACTGATAAACAATCCTTGTATTCGCCAGTAGTTGTTATAAGTAACCCGCTTTTTATAACTAGAAACAAGACGTCAAAACATGTTCACGAAGTTTTTTTTTAATACAATATTGTGTATCTAAAGCGAGTAATCACAGTTCCCTCTTTTACGACACAGTATAAATATTATAAATTTTAAAATATCTTTACTAAGAGTTTGTAACACACTTGTTGCTGCTACAATCTTATTACAAAAAAATATTATTCAATTAAATTGTTCATTGTTATAGCAAACAATTTAATTAAATTAATTAAAAAGCTTTTTGTTAATGAATAGACAAGTTCAAAAACCCTTTTGGCTAATTTTAGTGCAATTTTTCTCTTTCTAATTTCTAAGGCAATTACAAAAAAGCAACAAAAAAAAGTTTTTTATTATTACAAAAACATTATTTAAAAAAAAAAAGAAATTTAATTGAGAGAAAACAGAATATGAAAAAAAATGAAAATTAAAATTTGTTTCTTCGTTATGCGGTTGAATTTTCTTTTAAAAAAAATTTTCATATGAAAATAGAGCCAAAGACACATAATATTTATATTTAGATTTCCAACAAAATGAAAATTAAAAAAAAAAAATACAAGAAAACTAAATGAAAATTGTGAAAAATAAGAATGAAAATATGAAAATGTATGGGAAAATCGGTTTTCGAAGCTTTTTTTCAAAGTTCTAGTTGAGCATTTTAGTCACTCTTTAGACGTTCGAGTGTACGTGTCGCGCTAAAACACCCCGTCTACTTTGGATAAAACGTGTTGGTTAGAAAATTTCTTCTTCTTTTCTTAATATCCCAACAAAAAGAAGTATATTGAAATATATATACAATATATATACATATATATTCTGAACAAAATTTATATATATATACGGTTATATACATATATAATATTCCAAGATATATAAAAAAAATATATACGTACGTTGTATCCATAAGCGTTTTAGTACTTGTGAGTGTTTTAAAAAAGTAAAAAAAAAAAATAAAAATTTTTAAATTATATAAATTTCAATTGCAAAAAAATTAAAAAGATAAGATAGCAATAAACGAGATAGTATTTGAAATTTAAAATAAATTTAAAAAAAAATAAGATCTAATTGTTGTAACTTTATATATGTACATATAGATTACATATATAATATAAACAATTTCAAAAAAAAAAAAAAAAAGAAAGTGAGTGCAAAAACACATTATTTAAACTATAATTAAATTTTTTTTTGCCAACTTCATATCTCTCAATATATATACATATATACATACATACAATATTAAAATTTATATATAAATAAAAATTTTAATATTAAAAAAATTTATATATTTAAAGAAAAATATTTACTACCCTTTTTTAACCAAAAAAAAAAGAAAAAAAATTATGTTAATAAAAGTTAAAAAAATTTTCCCGCAAAGAAAAAAAAATTTATAAATAATGGACTCAAAATTATTAATAATGGACTCTTTATTTAAATATAAAATAATAATAATTTAAAAAAAACCGAATAAAAAAAATTGAAAATTATCAAAAGTGATAAAAAGTGTTAAAAATTTGTGGAAAAAAAAGTTAATTTTGTTCTGCTACAGCAAAAGCTTTTTTTTTTGCTGGACATACTTCTTAAAATTTTTTTATTCATCTTTTCTTATGGAATCTATAGCTGCGGTTATTTTTCTTAAATTTTTTTTTCTAAATTTTTAATGTTTTCTTGTAGAAATGAACGTTCGGTCCGATTTACTGTCGAACCAAATGTTTATACGTACATATGTGTACTAGTATATGATTATTATTTTTTTTAAAAATTTATTTCATGTGCATATGTATGCTTCAAAAAAAAAAAAAAATTTTTTTTGTCTGATTTTATTTGCCAGTTTTGTATTCTTCAAACGCCCACAATATTTCAAAATGATTATTCTAGGCCAAGTATCAAACAAACATACATAGATGCCATATCATTCAAAATATAATTTCTATGTTTTTTTTAGCAGGGTCGTAAATTGTCCAAATACGCAAATATTTCATAAAGATTTATTCTATGAAAGCCATAATGGAATATAAGTCATCATGGAATATAATCAGATATCAATGAACTACATATAAATTAAGATTTATTTCAATGTCTAGTATCATATGTACTGTTTTGTTTTAGAAAACCATGTAGAATATTCGATTTAAAACAACCTATGAGTCTATACTTAAAAAAGGCTCGAAAGTTTTTCTTGAGTTTTTGAATCACACGCCTATTAAACATACTGTTGTATTCATAACTCTGTGTATCAGTGAATTAATCAGGTGGATAGATTGAAGGTAGGAGACCATTGAACGAAGCTTGAGAAAATCCATTGTAGTGAAAAAAAAAACACAAAATTCCGTTCCTTTTTTGAACGATTGCTGACTGTTGTTAACACTATACAGCATAGGTATGACCTGAGGAGAGCAAATATCGATATTAAGGGGATATTGATAAAGAAGGGATAGAAATTAAAAATTCAATGAAATGGCCACCTCAAGAAGTTCATATAGTTTTCACTGCACTACTGTTGCATTCTATGCAATTAATAATAATTAAAATTAAACAACTACAACAGCAGATGCAAAAAAAATTAGTTATAAATTAAAAAACGCCACCCTAAAATTAAAATAAAAAATTTAAATAAATTTCTTGAGTGTGTTTTCGTGTTCGCAATTGGCGTGTGTTTAATTTATTTAAAATTTTTTTTTATTTGTTTTTGCTATAGTTTATTGCCTTTCAAGAATTTTATTATTTCGTAAATTATTTGCCAAAATTATTTTTAAATTTTCAATTAAAAAGAATTTTTTTTTTTTTGAATACAATTTAACTTTTTAAATGAAATAATTTGTAAATATTTTAATAAGAATTCTTATTATATTTATCTGGCAACACTGTTTATATGGTAACGGTTAACTGAGCCATTAATTTGAAACATGAAAACAAAATCATTTTGAATTAAAAATAAAAAAATAAGAAAAACAAAAAAAAAACATTTTTAAAGAATTCATTTCAATATTTTTGTTTTTGTTTTATTATTAATTTGTTGTTTGTTTGTCTTAATATTTTTAGAAATATTTTCTTGTTTTTTCTTTTTTTATTTTCAAATTTATTATCTAATAACCGACTGCCATATATTTTTCATTTCAAAAAAATTAAACAAAAAATTCTTTTGATTTTTATGTAGAAAATATTGTCTTTAATGTCAATGGATCAATAGAAATTAATAAAGAAAAATGCATTCCAGGTTTTATTTCAAAATTTAAACACTTTAAAAAAGACATTGTCAAATAAAATAAAGTAAATTCGGACACAAGTGTTGACCACATTTTAAAAAAATGACAAGTTCTTGTGTGTGATTTTTAATAATGAAAAGAAATAAAAAGAATATTGCAGTTGTAGCCAATCCATATACAATTTAATTGACGTCAGCAATCATTTGATATGCTCCAAATACAACAGTTTTTTATTATTAATATATTAGAATAATAAATAATAAAGTTAAGTAAAGTAAAGAACTTACTAGGAAACGTGTTTTTTTAGAAATAAATCCACAGTAGTTTTGAATACATTGGCTTATAAAATATATTGCCAGTAAAAGCTTGTTAATATGCAAAGGACATCTCAGCTTTAGTGATAGTCACAATTAATTTATAGAAAATACAGTTAACCTTTATAGACCCTGTTTTGATAGCCCAAGAGAATACGCCTCTAGAATTATAAAAAGTATAAGAAAACATCTCGGGACAGAATTAGTTAGTATCTCGTGGGTAAACACAACAAATTCATTTATCGTTTACATACATACATACATAATTGGTCATTACAATCCTTCAGTCAGGACGACGACCTAGCTTCTCACACCATCCATATTGTATGTGTTAATTTTATTTTATTTATGAGTGGCTGGACCTACAGTTTAAAATCGACTCCGAACGATAGATTTTTGAGAAACTTTTCATGGCAATTTTATTTACTCTCAGAGTATTTGCCAGAAGACTGCTGGGAGGAAGTCGCCGAAGAAATATTTTTTCATATTTTCGTTTCGATGTCTGACCTGGGGTTCGAACCGTGGCCTTACGTCTAAAAAGCCAACACACTACCTACTAGAATAAGGCGACTTCTCTTTTACTGGCAAAAAAAAAACTAAGTCTAGTCTAAGCGATGGTGGTGGAATCGTGAGCCAGCATAAAAAGTTTGTTCTCCTAAGAGACATAGAGCTCCTCATATTCCTATAACTTGTTTGCTCTTGTTTTTAGTTTCTAGTTCGTTTACATTGTTGGTTTCAGTTGGAGATTGCTCCACTGTAGCCGGTCTTACGATGTAAGACCAATTACTCCAAAAGTGATCATTGCTATAAGTTGAGTCATAAGGAATTTTGCTTCTGAATCCCTAAGTCTTTTTTCAAAAGGCAACCTATGATGTCTGTCGTTGATATTTGCAGGGGTGGTTATTTGAAGGAATGAAGTTTCTTGATTTTTAAAATTCAAAAACCATGACGGTTTATCATCGAAATTGGACATGAATTACTAAGGTTTAAAGTCAATGAAACCTTCACAAGAGCCTTGTCCGCCGTACATATGTCGTTTCCGTGGTTTAATTGGAATGTTCTTATGCATTAATTTTGTGACCACTAGGTGGTCCTGGTACCCATACCTGTTTACAATTACAAATTATATTCTAATTATTCAGAGCCGTGTTGCTTAGGCGTTTATGCTCGGTGAAGTGTAACAGACCAGAGTATCTGGTGAAAATTGAACCCACGACCCCTATGCTGATAGTGCAACACACTACCGTCTATCAAGCCGTAACGCAAGCAAGCCAATAAAGAAAACATTGCATGATTTTATTGTTGTTAAATAAAGCCTTTAATTTCTTCTAATTGTTATAAATTTCTTTCTACTGCACCTAAGATTTTAAACTCTTTATGTTTAAGTAAAATAAAAAAAAAAAACAAATACAATAATATACTGCATGTATGTATGTCAGGGTGTTGTTTGAGAAAAAGTGGGGCAATTTTTTTTTTGAACGTGAATAAAATTCACAGACAATTGTTTAATGAGTTTTGTTGATTTTTTATATAAAAAAAAATAAAATAAAATGTCAAATAGAAATTTAAACATTTAAGAAAGCATGAAAGCTTTTCATATATTTTTTATTTGTGTATTTGTGTAGATGTTCCATGTGTATTAGTTAATCGTCTTTAATTTTTATGAACCTACATACATAATCGGCCATTACAACCCTTCAGTCAGGATTACGGCCTAGCTTCTCACACCACTTATGTTGTGTGTGCTAATTTTATACATGAGTGGCGGGACCTACAGTTTAAAGTCGACTCCGAACGACAGATTTTTTTTGAGAAACTTTTCATGGCAATTTTATTTACTCTCAGAGTTTTTGCCAGAAATCTGCTGAGAGGAAGTCGCCGAAGAAATATTTTTTTCATATTTCGTTTTTGGTGTCTGACCGGGGATTCGAACCCTGGCCTTTCGTCTAATAAGCCAACACACTACCTACTAGACTACGGCGACTTCGTTGTTTATGAACCTAGAATTATTATTTTTATAATTTGATTATTTATTAAAAGGTAATATGTACCTAACGATTTTAGCTTGAGTTGTTTGTTTTTTTACTCAAGCTTTTCTGCAAGTGTTTAATACAAATTGCAATTGCAATTTGTTTGCCAAAAAATTTTTTTATTAAAATTATTACAAAATATTACAAGACCTACCGCAATATTCAATTATCTAAGACAGTATATATTACCTATTGAGTATGTACATACATGTACTTATACTATATATAGTATATAATATGTACGTACGTATGTGTAATATAGTAGTCAACGTAAAATGAGTCTGAGTAATTAATTTTGTTCAATTTCCTGCAAAAATTTCTTCATACTTTTAAAATATTTTGAATATTCTCGTGTATGCAATACAGAATCTAAATGAAAATCTTTGTTTTTTTTCTTTTTTTTTTTTGCAACAATATTTTAATATAAAATCTCTGAGATATTACTGCAAATAATCTAAAATAAACAAATAATTGATTCACTTACTATTCATTTGGGGCTATTTTTAAAACTGAATTTTACATGGGCGTTTATATATTCTTGCTTTCGTTCTTTCAATATTTTTTTTTTTTTTTGATGGAAATCTAATGAATGTTTTGGGAAGGGAAATTTATTCTTGATTTTATTTTTTGCAATTAGTGGGTGTTTTTGTTTTTATAAATAATATTTAATTTTAGCTTAAGAAAAGGACAACAAAAAAAAATTATAAATAAATTTGTCGCTTGTCATTAAATGATGTGGGTGTGTGGGTGTTATTGGAAAGAACTAGATGGCATACGTCACTCAACCCATGGCTGGCTCATTTATTACTTTTTTTTTTTCAAGTTATCATATGTATATAAAATCAATAATATTTTATCTTTTCTATAGAATTATTAATAATTAATTTGGATTTTTTTTCTTGCAGGAAATTTCGAATAGATTTAACGACGAAAAGACTTTAAGTGAACATCTTAAGTTACCCATACAACGAATTAACGATTATCAACTTCTGTTAAAGGTTTGTATTCAAAATAATATTTTAAAAACTATTGACTGACACTTAAAATTATCATCTAAGAAATAATATTATTGCAGTATGAGAAATCATAAAAAGAAGGCCATCAAAGTGTTTATAAAATATAAATATTGTCTTGAATTTCATATTTATTAACATGCCATGAAATACATTCTTAAACTCACTTGTAGTTTAATTATTTGGAAGACAAACATACATATTTATTTAAGTCCCTAAGAAGTCCCTTTAAAGAATGGCCCAATATATAAGGAAATTATTCTAAAACGTTGTATAAAATGTGTGGTCCATTTCAATCATTTTATAAAATTCATAATGAAGCTTAAAATGTTAAAATGATTTAAAATTGATATTTTTCAAGTTCGAGTTTCTTTTATTTTTTGTTTAAAAGCTTTGAGTAATAAATGATATTAATTTTATTACTCGATGCCTTAGAGCTTCACGATCAAAGAAGTTCTGTAACTGTAACTTTCCAGTCTAACATCTTAGACTGTTTAGTGTATTATGTTCCCCATTTCAAGTGGAGGTACGACAATGACCAAATGATTTAACTTCTATCTGTAGAGACTAATACAATCGGGAAGAAAGACTAATTTTGCTTAAATGATACCATTGGTCGCGTAAAGTATTCCATAGTAAAGCATAGTCTACTCTATTTAGAGGTTGTTTTGGAGATTTCAGCCTGATGCTGACCAATACGATTATGCCAGCAAATTCACTCTTCCAGCTCCAGAATTTTTTTCTGCTTTTTATATATCCATAGCCTGATGCTGACCAGTACGATTATGCTAGCAAATTCACTCTCCCAGGTCCAGTATTTTTTTCTGCTTTTTATATATCCGTGGAATGGCTCAAAGCCAATTAATTTTTCAGCTTGGTTTCGTTGGTAACAACTAACTTCGTTAATTAACATTTACCTGGATGTTTCTGAAGAAAACTGCTCTTGGTAACATTGTATCATTATAGAGATAATGGCTGCATAGAAATTCAAATGTCTCGACTTTAATTCCCAAATAAAAGTGTTTTTATCTCGATTATAATTGTCATGGACTATGCAATTCGCATAAAATGCAAACCACACTTTACACAGTCGATGATAAGTTTATGATAAGTTGACATTATGTCAAGTAGGTTTGTTTTATTATAGCTTAGAATGAATACCTATGCAAATAGAAATAGGTTAACGTTAGCTTAAGTTTAGGTGGCAGTCCCTTTAACAGGCATAGCATCCTCGGATGCGTTGTAACACTGAACTCGCCACTGCTAAAAAAGAAACTCAAACTTGAAATATTTTTATATGAAACCACAATAAAATAATTCACTTCTGTTAGTTAATTATGCTTCCAGTATTTTATAAGACTTTGATGGCCATTTTAAGTACAATTCTTAACAACAAAAGCAACAACAACAAACATACTTGGTACAATATTAAAAAAAAAAAATAATCATACACATTCAAAGTAAAAAATAATTTCTTTTTGAAATTTCCATAGAAAATCAAAAAAATTTTAACGAAATATTGTAGAAAATAAATCCTCTTTATTCCTCCTTAGAATTTAGAGCACAATAAAAAAAAGAAAAACTTATGCTCACCCAATCCTTCAATCAATTAACTAAATAGTTAAAATGCTTAAGGCTTAAACACACACACACACACTTGAAAACCAACTAAACTTGTACATGTTTAGGTTTTTGTTTTTATTTCCCTCTTTTTTTAATTTAATTTGAATATGAATTTTGGTTTTTGAAAAATCCCCAAACAAAAAATCCCCTTTAAATCCAAATCGTTAAAATAAAAAAAAAAAATAAAATAAAATGTACACTGAACGACATAAGAAAAATATACACAAACAAAACCTTAACAAAGGCTTACAATTTGTAGACCAACAGCAACACAATTTTCATCTTCTGTAGCGTAGCGCAAGAGAACATCATCTACACCGACATAGCCGACATTCACTCTCTCATACATCCAATCAACCAACCAATCAATCAGCCATCCGACCATCCGTAATATGATGGCTTCTATCAAAAATCTAATATTTTGTACACCTTAAAACTGTAAAAAACATACCAAAACAAACCGAAACAAAGAAAAAAAACAAAACAAAACAAAAAACGAAAACTACCATTAAGAAACGAAAAAAAAAAGAAAAATTTGTTTTATTTCACAGGATTTGCTTAAATTCTCACTGAGCTTAAAAGAAAATATCAAAGACATCCAAAAGGCTTTAGAGTTAATGCTTAGTGTCCCTAGCCGAGCGTATGACAATACATTCTTGAATAGCATAGAAGGTTACCGTGGCAATATCAGTAAGATTGGACGATTGCTGTTGCATGAATGGTGGACGGTAATCGATAAGGAGGGCAAACCGCATGAACGTTACTTGTTCCTCTTCAAGTCGCGTGTACTCATCTGTAAGGTACGTAAGATAAGCGATAAGCGTTCCATATTTGTACTGCAAGAAATTATCAAAACGCCAGACTGTGTGGTCGAAGAAGACAGCACAAACGGCCAAATCAAGTTTACGTCCAAGCCCAATGCAAAAGATGCTCAACATTTGCCCATATGCCTAAAGCCCCACAACGATAATAAAGATTTAATTAAGAAGTGGTACAATGAGATTTGTGCCCACATAGATAAAGAAGTCACTCTACAGGAACATAAGGCAGATGATTTGCGTATAGATTCCACACAAATCCTGCAGGAGACTACTTTAAATTTGCCAAACAAGGCCGAGGCCTATAATCCCGATACCAGTGTAAAGGCCTCCGATGTGGCCAAAGACTATTTCTTGACCAAAGAGGAAAAGGAACGTTACCAGGCCGAGTATCAAGAATTGTTACGTTTGGAACAAGAATCTATAGAACGTTACAATAAAACGAAATTGCAAAGTTATCAAACGGTACAGAAGACTTCAGTTTCTGCAACAGAAACAAGTCAATATTCTGAAATACAACAGAGAGCTGAAACCATATCCAGTGTAGCTCAGCGTACAGCTGGTCTAGAGCAAAAAGTCTCCACACAAACGCAATCGTTAGAAGAGAAGGAGCGTATTGTCGTTCGAAACGATAATATCGTTGAAGAGCAACGATCCTCTAATGTGACGTGTTCACAGGAAACTAGAACTGAAGTTGCAGCAAACAGAGAAACTGTACAAAATAAGGGAACAACTGTTGCTACTGAGAAGGTAGCGGCACCAAAGCAAGAACCTGAGCCAAAAATAGAAACTCCTAAAGCGGCCAGGGAATCACCTAAGCTTACTAAAGAGCCTGAACCGAAAAGAGAATCTCCTAAGGCTGGTAAAGCATCACCGAAACCTGCTAAAGACTCTACTTCTGTGCAACAGGTACCTGAACCACAAAGAGACTTACCAAAAGCTACAAAAGAACCTGAACCAAAACGTGAATCACCTAAACCTGTACAACAATCGCCCGAGCCTAAAAGAGAGTCTCCTAAAATTGCTAAAGAGCCAGAATCTAAGAGAGAATCACCGAAGCTTACTAGGGAGCCAGAACCGAAAAAAGAATCTGCTAAGCCTAAGAGAGATTCCCCATCTAAAAAATCCCCACCAGAAGCTATCAAGTCAACAACGGCAGATACAAAGATTCTTAAACAGGAGATACAACAAGAACAGAGAGAGGAAGTTGTGAGAACTGCTACTATAACTACAGAGTCTTTGACTGAGACTTTACCACCCTCGCATCCAGTTGAGGAAATCAACGAAGATCTTGGTAAGATTGCCACTCCCACAAAAGTTTCCCTTGCTTTTACGCCTGAACCTTTGCCAGTTCCACAGATCACAGTTACACAAGATATAATACCAAGAATACACAAACCAATAGAGCTTAAAGACATTGTCGGCTACCAAGAGTCCATTAGACAAGCAGCTGGCGGTGATCAAAACCCCAGTGGTTCTGGTGGCCAACAAAATGTATATAATATATCTGACAGTGCTTCGCTTGCGCAATGGAACAGTCGCCTTTACAATATACAAATGGGTCGTGGTGGCGCTGCTGGCGATGGTTCCGATGAGCCTCCCCAACCACCCATGCCGCCTCACTCAGTACGCATGCCCGGCTTCTTTCAGCCACTGCCACGCATTTCATATGAAACATCGATTGAGATACTAATTGTTAAAGCTCCCCCACCTCCTCCTCCCCCACCCATTACTCTAATACCACGTGTTGTGGTGCTCAATGATGCTTTGGAATTGAAATCGCAAAACTTTTTGGAGGGTATCTATGAGACCGATAGCTTCGATACGTCTTTGCGCACGGCTAAGCGAAAGATCAAAAGCATCAAGTCCACAGTATTGAAATCGAAAGATTCCACTAAATACGCTGTGGATACGGTGAAAAAAGCTACGGCACGTGACTTTTTGCACATATTCACACCGCCCATCAAGCAAAAGCGGCCCATTTATGAAATTGTCGAAGAACCGTCGAGAGCAAGTGATGTTGAAGACGACTACTCTGAGTCATACTACGGGGATCTGCAATCGGAAATAAGAGAACATAGTGTAGCACGTACCGAAGATCATCTGTCTGTGACATCAAGGAGACACTATGAAAGTAAGACGCAAAGATTTCAATGTCAACCTCCCGTTTGTGTGTGTGTCTCTCTCTCTCTCTCTCTGTTATTGCTGCCAACGGAAAATGTTTTGGATTGAAAGTGTTTTGAGAGCCTATTCTGTGTAGAATCCGTTATCAGTTTGTAGTCTGTAGTCTGTAGTCCGTAGTTGTGTAGATATCGTTCGTTTCATTGTTTGCTTGTTCATGTTCATGTCATGTAGTTACTCGTAGTTACTCGTTTACCTATACATGCATACATACAATAGTCCTATAGTTATTGTCTCATCATATTTCAATTCTCTTTATCTATCTCTCTCTCTCTATCACTGTTTATCTATCTGTCTGTCTGTTTGGAATCTTTTGTAGTTTTGGTTAACAAGTCTGTGGTAAACTTTTTTTTTTGCGTACTCGTGTATGTTTGTTTCAAAAGTTTGTCAAAATTGTAGTTGAAAATGTAAAATTTAATGTGATTTAATTAATGTTAATTAATTTCAAAATTATTGTTTTTAATTTATTCTAACCATAAGCTTTTCTTTCTTATTCTCTTTCCCCTCTTTATAAAATCCCGTACAAAAAAAATATATTTCTCTCTCTCTCTGGCAATGCTAAATCTTGTCACCTCAACTGCCACCACCTTCATCACAATAATATTATCATGTACACTGAAAAAAAAATATATTAAATTCAATACACATACAAAAACAAAAAATTCGTTACTTTATCATGGCATGTGTTTTGAATGAAAATAATCTGCCATTTGCTGTTGCTGAATTGTGCTGCTGAATTGCGAAAAAAAAAATCTTAATATATTTATGTACGCGAAATGCTTTTGCGAGAAATTTGTTAGGCAGTAGAGCACGAGATTTCTCGCGAGGCACTTCGTACGATAGTATTGCTGATGTAGACGCACTTAAACCACCAAGAAATGTTTTAGTTGGCAGCACTAGTACACTACTACGTCCTGACAGCCAATTAGACGATCGTCCTTATTCCCGTCAATCAATAGCATCCGTTAGAACTCTTGGAGCACGCTCTACCACATCCCAAATGGAGGGCCGTGCACCTAAATCGATAGACAAGCCTATCGTTAAAAAAATGCTTAGATGTGCGCAGGTTCAACGTAAGTTTTATGACAAAGAATATGAAAAAAATTATTGAAAAAGTTCTCATTCTCTCACTTTGTATAATCTGTGTATGAATCGTATGTAATTGTTATTCAATGGGGTACCGTTAATAACATATAAAATCTATTTGTTTTGGGTCAAAATTTTTCTAGCTGGTGAACCTGCTCATTTTGAGATCCAATATAAAGAGAAACCCGGTAAAGTAATCTGGTTAAAAGACAATAAGCCATTGGATGACGCATTAGCTGATCGCATTATCCAAACTGAAGCTGCGATGAACTCTTATCGCTTGGACATTAAGAATTGCAGTGAACGCGATACCGGCGCCTACACTGCTAAAGCTACAACAGGGGCCGAAGTTACTACTTGTACGGCCCAATTGGCAGTAGGTCAAGGTAAGTAACACATCAGTCTCCAATTGCATGACAATTTCCTGATAATATTTCGTAATCAGCTGCCGAACATGATGAAAGCAGAACAAATGTGGCTCCAATTTTCTTGGTCAGCCTTAAGGATGCCGAAATGTTGGAGAATACCATGTTCCGTTTTCTAATAAAGATCATGGGTGATCCTAAACCTAAAGTGGAATTGTAAGTTTCCTTCTCTAGACTCTAGAAAGTATTTCTCATAATAATTTCTGTCTCTCTCTCTCTCTCTCTGTCTTTAGCTTTAAGGATAATCAAGAAATTTCCGACTCAGATCCAAGACGTCATATTGTACGTGAAAAAGACTATTTGGGTTACTATGAATTGGTTATAAACGAGGTTATGAAAGAGGATGCTGGCACATATCAGTGCAAAGCTTCTAATAAATTTGGCGAAGCTTTCTGTGAGGCCACTGTTACTACCGCAGAAGATAAGAATCCCTTTGGCTCATTGGCGGGTCAAATTTTACCTCCCGGTGAAAAACCCGTCTTCCAATGGAAACGCAATGGCGCTCCCTTTGATCCAGAGGAACGTTTTAAGGTATTGTTTGGCGAAGATGAAGACTCACTGGCTTTGGTTTTCCAACATGTCAAACCTGAAGATGCGGGTATTTATACCTGTGTAGCACAAACTACCACCGGAAACATTTCTTGCAGTGCCGAACTCTCTGTACAAGGCGCCATACAAACTTTAAATAGAGAACCAGAGAAACCCACTCTGATTATCGAACATCGCGAAGCCAATACCCATGTTGGTGGTACAGCGATTTTGGAATTGCAATGCAAAGGTTTCCCCAAGCCAGCTGTTCAGGTCAAACACGAGGGTGAAATTATCCAGGTTGATGAGAGACATAAATTCTTGTACGAAGACGACGAGACAATGTCTTTGCTGATCAAGAATGCCACCACCGATGATGCTGGTATTTATACAATACACGCCATGAATGAATTGGGTGAAGATGTTAACGAAATTAGTTTGGTGGTAAAAGCTCCACCTAAAATCAAAAAGGTCAAGGACATCACTTGCCATGTAAGTGAGACCGTTAAGATTGAGGTCGAGGTTGAAGGCTACCCCAAACCAATTTTGAATTTGACCAATAACGGCAAAGATATTACTTGTGAGAAGAACATTAAAATCTCTGAACTGTCAATTGGCAAGAGCACCGAAAAGATTACCATCGAAATTGTAGAAATAAAACTCTCGCAATCTGGAAATTTCTCCCTAAGGGCCACCAACGACTTGAGCCAAACCTCAGAGTACTGGACTATAACGGTGCACTCGAAACCAGTTTTTGTCAAACAACTCGAAGAGGAATATGTGCACGGTGAAAAAGAAACTGTGCTAATGACCTGCAGAATTGATGCATATCCTGAGGCCAAGTTGACCTGGTACCAGGATGGCAAAGAAATCAATCTCAAGAATAGCAAATACTCTGTATCCTGTGATGGCAATGCATACACTTTAAGAATAAACGGTGTTACCCGTGTCGATGCTGGTGAATATTCGGTTAAGGCGGAAAACGAACATGGCTCTTCTACTAGCAAGACCAATCTGCTCATCAAGTGTACGCCAGAGCTGACCTCCGGTTTGAAAAACATCACCGTCACCGAAGGCGATACAGATGTCATGCTTAATATTATCGTCGATGCCTATCCTAAGCCAAGTATCAAATGGTACATTGACGGCATCGAAATCGATGAAAAACGCAATGAGTTTAGACGTCAAGAGGAGGGTCACGAGTATAAGCTGATCATGAAGGAAGTCACCACTGCTTTGCAGGGCACCTACAGTGCTGTAATTATGAATGATTATGGCAGAATACAAAACGAATGTATCGTTACCGTACAATGTAAGTATCGTATTAATTTTGGGATATTGGAATTTAACCCCCCAAAAGGGGGTGGGACAGGGAAATGAAATGGAATACAAGGTTTGCCAGTCAATTGTTTTATGTGCATGAGGTATTATATACGATAGGCAGTTATTTACCCAAATACTTGCTATGTGGCTTTAGTTTATTGCATATATGATATCCTGTGGCATAGTAAAATAATTTAGAAAATATTAGCTTCCAATTAAAGCACTGCACTTAGTAATAACACGGGATAAGGACCTGCAAATATAGTTAAAATTGAAGTAAAATCGAATAGGGCAGATATCCTATTTAGCATGATTTGGAAGTGTAAAGAAGTCTATTTGAAATATATCTTCTAATATTTTTGGATTTTTATTTTGTGAATTAGGCAAACCCAAGATCAAGAAACAATTGAAGGATATTGAATTGGAGGAGGGCAAAACATTGACTTTGGAAACTGAAATTTATTCAGAACCAGAAGCCACCGTCAAATGGTTTAAAAACGGTCAAGAATGTAAGGCTGATGCTCGTTTGAAGATCCATCACGATTCGAAACGCTATGAGGAATACAGCATGACCTTGAATCTGTGCAAGCCTCAGGAAGATACCGGTACCTATGAAGTGAGAGCTAAAAATCTGGTGGGCGAGACCGTATCCAAGTGCCAGGTTAATATTTTAAGTAAGTCAACGAAATAATGCTCTTTCCCCCTTTAAAATTCAGAGAATTAATATGTATTTGTGTATAGCCAAACCTGAAATCGATCATGTGGACATCTTTGAGAAGCATAGTTTTGAATCGGTGCCTTTGAAATATGAGGTTATTGCCCATGGTATACCAAAGCCCGAAGCGATTTGGTATAAAGATGGCAAAGAGATTAAACCCGATGAGAATACCGCTATTATTGTAGAAGGCGTAAGTATTTCTTTAATACCTCCTGCTGTCGAGAGGTTTAATGCGTTAAATTTTTTTTTGTAGCAAAAATATCGTTTGGAAAAGAAATATTTGAAATTGGAAGATGCCGGCAATTACAAAGTGGTTATCAAGAATAAAGTGGGCGAACAGACCCACCAAGGTGTACTATCATTGTCGGGCATTGCTGAATACCGCAAGCCCATTATCAAGAAGGGCCTTTCCGATATCAGCACTTACAAGGGCAAGCCTTTGAATTTGCCCATCGTATTTACCGCAGATCCAGAACCCAAAATGGTTTGGCTTAAGGATGGTAAACCTATACAAAGCAATGATCATGTCAAATTGAGTGTGGTTAAAAAGGAATTGGAACATGGTTTGGTGGAATACACCTGCACCCTTAACATTGATGCAAGTAAGTTTATGACCACAACTTTCAATTCCAATATTCTTTCATTATGTAAGTATGTGTGTTTGTGTGTTTTTAGCTGTCCATGCTGATAACGGCCGTTATGAGTTGCAACTCGAAAATAAATTTGGTCAACACAGCACCAGTTGCTTTGCTGATGTTCTGTCCAAGCCAGAAATTATTGGTCTTAAAGATCAGGGTTGTATGCCGGGACAAACGGTTTGTTTTGATGTGGTGGTGCAAGCCAATCCCAAGCCAAAGGTTACATGGAGCCGTGGCAATGAAAACTTGTGCAATAACGAAAATTGTGAAGTCATTGCTGATGTAGAGGCCGACAAATATAGACTGGTATTCCAAACTGTTGCAGCGGCTGATGGTGGCACTTACACTTTGACAGCGGTCAACAATGAAGGCACCACCGTTCAAGACTTTAAACTCAATGTCCATGGTAAGCTTCTGTGTAAATACAATATTGAAAGACATTCAATACTAACAACGGCTTAAAATCTTTTTAATCAGTTGAGAAGCCCACTTTCATAAATGCTCCAGAAGATCAAGTAATCCACGATTATCACTCAGCCTTAACTAAGGTTTTGGTTCATGGTGTACCTTTGCCCAAGGTGGAGTGGCAGAAAGATGGCAAACCCATTGATGTCAATGCCACTGATAAGACTACTGGTGAACTATTGTATCGCATCTCTCAAAACGTGGTGTCCAACGATCAAATCGCCAGTGAATTCGAAGTATTGCACTTCCGTTTAAGTGATATTAGCAAATATGCCGCTGTAGCTATCAATGATGTGGGCAAAACGGAAGGTCCTTTCAAGCTAACCATGATGGCCTTATCGCCTACATTTGTCAAGAACTTGGAACCCACACAAGAGGTTACCGAAGGTAAACCCCTTACTTTACAATGTGTGGTTGATGCCAGCCCCTTGCCTGTGGTACAATGGTATAAGGACAACGAAGAAGTTAAACCTAGTGAACAGTAAGTTAATTAGTCTCGATTTTTTAAGAGAGAATTTTTAAACGCATTTTGTGGAAATCGTTTCTCTCTCTCTCTCTCTCTCTTTCAGCATTAAAATCACTACTACACCCCAGGGTCTTATTAAATTGGAAATTGAAGAGTGTATACCAAATGATTCTGGTGCCTACAAATTGGCTGTAACCAATGAACACGGCAAGAAGGTGGCATTATGTGCAGTAGCCGTTAATCGTAAGTGTTCCGCCAAATGTATTCACAGGAATATAAACTAAACAGAAGTGATTTTTTAGCCAAACCTTTGGAACCGACATTTGTCAAGCCTATTGGCGATCAAAAGATTACAGTTGGGGAACCTTTGAAACTGGAAGCTGTTGTGAATGGCTTCCCAGCACCTGAAATCAAATGGTTCAAGGATGAAGTTCTCTTAAGGCCCAGTGAAGCTATTAACTTTATCAATAAACCCAATGGTCAAATAGGCATAGTGTAAGTATTCATATTATCCTTGCCTACTTGTCTTCATATCAACTTTCATTAAATTTCTTCCTGTTTGTAGTATCGATTGCTGTACTCCTCATGATGCTGGTATTTACAAGTGTATCATCAGTAATCCTGGAGGAGAAGTCAAGGGTGTGGCTAAAATCCAAGTGGTACCTAAGGAAACCAAGCCTGAATTTGTAGCCGAACTTAAAGATGCGAAGAGTATTGAAGGTTTCCCTGTTAAAATGGACGTTAAGGTTGTTGGCAATCCAGCACCTGAAGTAAAATGGTTCCATAATGGCCAGGAGCTTTTGCCTCAAAATAAGCACTGCGCTTTGATTCAAAATCCAGATCATACGTACAGTATGATTATCGAAAAGCCTACACCCGCCGATTCTGGTTTATATGAAGTTATCGCATGCAATGATAAGGGTACGGCGGCATCCAAAGCCAAATTGTATGTGGCCCCAGTAACGGATGAAAATGCGGCGGAAGAAGCACCCAGCTTTGTTTCCTCGCTGCGTGATGTTAGTGCCGATGAAGGTCAAGAATTGAAATTATCAGCACCCTTTGTGGGCAATCCCATGCCAGAGACCATTTGGAGTAAGGATGGTGTACCACTTACTGCTGGTGAACGCATTTTAATGACTTGTGATGGCAAACATGTGGGCTTGATTATCAGTCCAGCTGAGACTTCGGATTCGGGTGTGTATTCATGTTTGTTGGCCAATCCTTTGGGTGAAGATACCTCACAATGCAGTGCCAATGTCAGTAAAATCTACAAAAAGCCCACTTTTACTCAAAAGATTACCGATCAACAACAAGTTTATGGTGGCGATGCCAAGATTTCCGTTTCTGTTTCCGGTGTTCCTTATCCAGAGTTGCAATGGTTCTTCAATGACAAACCCATCGAAGATGGTGACAAATACTACATGAAGAACGATGGTGATCATCACACCTTGACAGTACGCGATTGTGGAGATCGTGACAAGGGTACCTACAAGTGTATTGCTACCAACAGAGAAGGCAAGGATATTACACAAGGCCGTTTGGATGTTGTTAATGAAATGTAAGTTCTACATGGAAAAGCTAGACCTAATGAAACGCAATTAATTTGATTTTTTTGTAGCAAAAAACATGTACGTTCTGAGCCTCCAGTGTTCCTCAAGAAGATTGGTGACTGCGATATTTATGCTGGTATGGCGGCTAAGTTTACTGCTATGGCTACTGGCTATCCCAAGCCTGAAGTTGAATGGTTTAAGAATGGTCAGAAACTTTTCCCCACCGATAAGATTCATATGGAATATGAAGCCAATGGATTAATGCGTTTGTCCATTAAGGATGTCGATGAAACCGATGTGGGCCGTTATAGCTGCCGTGTCTTTAATCCTCATGGTGACGACCAGTGTGAAGCTGAACTTTTGTTCGATAGTAAGCTTATCATTGTTGTTCTAAGAGCTACAAGATATTATTCTTACACGTTTTCCTTTTTTAGCATTCGACAGCAGCTCTCAGGCTCCCTTGGGAGATCAGTACAGTGACTTTAAGAAATACAAGCATTCTGGTGCTCCAAATCCCCTTCCCGAAGCTCCTTATATACTAAAGATGACCGATCGCAACTTGCAGTTGGGTTGGAAACCTTCAGTTCCATCTATGCCTAGATATCCAGTTACCTACCAGGTAGAAATGATGGACTTGCCCGATGGCGAATGGCGAACTGTTCGCACTGGTATACGTAACTGCTCCTGCAATATCAAAGATTTGGAACCTTTCAGGGACTACAGATTTAGAGTACGTGTAGACAACAAGTTCGGCGTCAGTGATCCCAGTCCATACATACAAACTTATCGGTAAGTATCAGCTGAAGTTTAAATGGAGACAGTAGAACAATTTCCGTTTTATTTCAGTTCGAAATTGGTTGGTGAGCCACCAAAGACTTACACTTATTTGGCTCCTGGTGTAGACTTTAGACCAGAAACATCACCATACTTCCCCAAGGACTTTGATATTGAATGTCCTCCCCATGATGGCATGGCTCAAGCTCCTCAGTAAGTATTCCATTCCATTGCAATTCTAAATGCGGAATCCATTGAACTTTTCTTATTTATATTTCCGCACAGATTCTTGCGTCGTGAAAAGGAAGTCAGTTATGGTGTCAAGGGCCACAATAACGAACTTATGTGGTTCGTTTATGGTTATCCTAAACCCAAGATGACCTATTACTTTGACGATATGCTGATTGAACCAGGCGGCAGATTCGATTTCAGTTACACCCGTAACGGCCAAGCCACTTTGTTCATTAACAAGTAAGTTTTCCTTAAAAGTTTTCCTTGAATCATGTAAAGTTTCTAATGAATTTTGGATGTTTATTGTAGCATGTTGGATCGTGATGTTGGTTGGTATGAAGCTGTAGCCACAAATGAACACGGCGAAGCTAGACAACGTGTTCGTTTAGAAATTGCTGAATATCCTCGCTTTACTAAACGTCCCGAGGAAACCTTTATTATGGCCCGCAAGAATGGTCGCATTGAGGCCCATGTTGTCGGTGTACCAGCACCAGAAATCCGTTGGTACAAGGATTGGCAACCTTTGGCTGATACTTCACGCATTAAAATGCGCCACATTGAACCCAACATTTATATATTGTCGCTAAGTGATACCATCATTAAAGATGCTGGTCTTTATTCTATTAGCGCTCGCAATGTGGCCGGATCCGTGAGTTCCTCGGTCATGGTTCATATTGAAGATAATGAAGATCAATACATATTCCATACTTATGGCAGACATCCCTATGTTCGTACGAAGCCAAATCGCTATGAAGACAAATACGATTTCGGTGATGAATTAGGTCGTGGTACTCAGGGTATTACTTATCATGCCGTAGAACGTGCCACCGGACACAGTTATGCTGGCAAGATCATGCATGGCAAACCAGAGATCAGACCGTTCATGCTTAATGAATTGGAAATGATGAATATGCTGAATCACAGGAATCTGATACGCTTGCACGATGCCTATGAAACCGATCGTAATGTCACCCTTATTATGGAATTGGCTGGAGGTGGTGAATTGGTCAGAGATAATTTGTTGAGACGCGACTACTTCAGAGAACGTGACATTGCCTTCTACGTAAGACAAGTCCTGTGGGGCTTGGAACATATGCATGATACCGGTTTGGGTCATATGGGTTTAACGGTAAGCTTATGAAGATTTTATTTCAAAATAGAACAGCAAAACATTGTTTCCTTAATTTCAGATTAAAGATCTTTTGATTTCTGTGG
The DNA here is from genome assembly GCA_005959815.1 of Sarcophaga bullata. Taxonomy (NCBI): domain Eukaryota; kingdom Metazoa; phylum Arthropoda; class Insecta; order Diptera; family Sarcophagidae; genus Sarcophaga; species Sarcophaga bullata. The sequence continues at coordinate 288,129 of QOCX01000002.1, forward strand.
TGGGAGGCAATTACTTGAAAATTGCTGATTTCGGTTTGACTCGCCGCATTCATGTGCATGGCCTGACTACTCTGGATTACGGTATGCCCGAATATGTGTCTCCTGAAGTTGTTAACAAAGAGGGTGTTGGTTTTGCTCACGATATGTGGAGTGTTGGTGTTATCACTTACGTTCTGCTCTCCGGTCACAATCCATTCCGTGGTGCTAATGATCGCGAAACTTTGCAAAGAATTAAGGAGGGTCATTGGGACTTTAGCGACTCAATTTGGACTCACATCACCGATGAGGGTCGTGATTTCATTAAGCGCTTATTGGTATATAGTCCTGAAGAGCGTATGGATGTTAAGACTGCTCTCAGACATCCTTGGTTCTTTATGTTGGACAGACATGTGTCCGAAGACGAATATCGTATTAGCACTGATCGTTTGAGAAACTACTATAATGACTTTAGGGACTGGTATGCCAATGCCTCATGCAAGCACTACTTCAGACGCAGACGTTTAAGTGGTTGCTGGTCACATCCCTCTAAGATGGTTTATCCACCTGGTTTGGTTTACACTCCCGAAGCTACACCAGAGCCTCTTCCTGAGCCCAGAATACGCAGTAAGAGGGTTGAAACCTTCTCGAAATACTTACATCCCGACTACGAATTGGGTCTTATACAATCAGAGAGCCAGTAAGTATTTATTGAAACTTCTTATCATTTTCAAATCGCTTAAGGATAACTCTGTTCTTTCAGTTATCAATACGGTCCTGATACCTACTTGCTGCAGTTACGTGATGTCAATTTCCCTGTTCGCTTGCGTGAATACATGAAGGTGGCTCATAGAAGATCTCCCTCATTTGCGATGAACGAAAGCTTAGATTGGTCATTGCCTATTGTTCGTGAACGTCGTCGTTTCACCGACATTATGGATGAAGAAATTGATGATGAACGCACGCGCAGTCGTATAAGCATGTACACTGCCCAAGATTCGTATACCATACGTAGATTGCGCACTGAACTGGGTCCACGTTTGGATGAATATACCGAAGCTGAAGCCTTGATTGAGAGCAGGCGCGAGGGCTATCCACCCTTCTTTAGAGAGAAACCTCAAGCATTAGCTATTACTGAAGGCCAGCCAGCCCATGTTCACTGTTTCGCTGTTGGTGATCCTAAGCCTTGTGTGCAGTGGTTTAAAAATGATATGGTATTGCAGGAAAGTAGTCGCATTAAATTCCACACTGATGAAGATGGCCGTTCGATTTTACGTTTCGAGCCTGCTATGCAGTTTGACGTGGGTGTTTACAAGGCCGTAGCTCGTAACAAGGTGGGTCAAACTGTAGCCAGATGTCGCGTTGTTATTGCCACATTACCCGATGCTCCGGATTCTCCCGAAATTTCTGCTGCTAGTGGCACTGAAATTCTCTTGCGTTGGAAACAACCGCGTGACGATGGTCACACTTCCGTTATGTGTTACAGTTTGGAATATAAACGTTTGGATGGAGATGCCTGGATCAATATTGCTGATAATATTGACCACGAATTCTACTTAGTTCATGATCTACAACCCAATACACAATATCAATTCAGATTGGCATCCAGAAATCGTATTGGCTGGAGTGATATGGGCATACCCATTACAGGAGGTACAACTAATATGGATGCTCCTAAGATACACATCACCAAGGCCATGAAACATTTGCAACAGCTTACCGAAAATGGTCATGTTGTCTTGCCCGAAGAGGAACGCGTACACACTGATTACCACTGTGAACGTGAGCCACCTAATTGGGTTACAGACCATTCTGTCAATGAGAAATACAGTTTCATTTCGGAAATTGCACGCGGTGAATTCTGCACCATTGTCAAGGGCATACAAAAATCATCTGATGCTGTTGTAGTTGCCAAAATCTTTGAAGTCAATGATGAAAACGAAGAGGATATTGTAGCTGAATTCGATAATTTCAAGACCTTAAGACATGAACGTATTCCAGCCTTGTTTGCCGCCTACAAACCACTCAATGTTCCCATAGCCATCTTCATAATGGAGAAATTACAGGGTGCCGATGTTTTGACCTACTTTAGCAGCCGTCATCAATACTCTGAACAAATGGTGGCCACCGTAATTGTTCAGCTATTGGATGCTTTGCAGTATTTGCATTGGCGCGGCTTTTGTCATTTGAACATTCAGCCTGACAATGTGGTCATGGCCTCAGTACGTTCGATACAAATAAAATTGATTGATTTCGGTTGTGCCAAGAAAGTCAATAAACTGGGTATGCAAGTTAGACCCTGTGGCATGTTGGACTTCCAATCGCCTGAAATGGTATTGGAGGAGCCAGTATTTCCACAATCGGATATATGGTCGGTGGGTGTTTTAACATATTTACTGTTGTCTGGTACAAGTCCTTTCCGTGGAAACGATGAATTCGAAACTAAACAGAACATTGCTTTCGTGCGCTACAGATTTGAGAATCTCTTCGGCGAAGTAACACCAGAAGCTACAAGATTTATAATGTTCTTGTTCAAGCGTCATCCCACGTAAGTTTTCATATACACGATCAGATATTCCTTAACGTATATTCATAAATATTTTCTTTATTTGATAAACATAGAAAACGTCCATACACCGAGGATTGCCAAGAACACAGATGGCTTATGGCCTCCGATTATATGGTTAAGAAACGTGAACGTGCTCACTTCTTAGGCAATCGTCTAAAGGTAAGTGTAAATAGGAAAATAATGATGTGTTTAGAGAGTGAATTCTTATGTTTTTTTTTTTATAGGAATTCTCCGATGAATATCACAACCAGAAGTCTTCCAAAGCAGCTCCAAAAATATCCTATGAAGGTGGTCCAACTCCTTCGCAGCTTTTAAGATCGAATAGCATACAAGAGGAACTATTTACCACCTATTAGACCACAAATGCATTACACAATTAGTACATCAAACGAATACCACCAAAATCATCTTTTTTTAAACAAAATCCCACAACGGGAACATCTCTTTCAACAACATCTCATTGTAAAATTATTAACGAACATTTTATTAAAAAAAAAAAGAAAAAAGAAAAACATCAACAACTCATACAACGAAACGACTTATTTATTAAAATTAAAAAAAAAACAAGAAAAACAAAAATGTATAGGAGATATTAATTAAATCGGAAAAAATATTAAATTGGTTGCAAATGGCTTTTTTAAGTAATTATAGAAAATTCAATTTAAATTTATATAAAAACAAAGTTGTATATTTATTTAATAAATACATACATACATACATATATAATTAAAACCAAAACAGTTTTAAAGTTTATTAAACAAGGGTTGCACATAAGAAAATTGCTTTAAACAACGTTTATTTAAATGAAATTTTATTATTTTTCTTATTTTATTTCTTTTCTTTACGATATTCTTAAACGGAAACGGATGAAATAAAAATATATAATAAAATTAACTTACCCGTTAGTTAAAAACAAAAACAACAACACAAGAATAACAGCTGTAAATTACATGTTTTCTGATATCTATTCAATACGTCACTAGTATTGATTTTGTTTGTTTTTAGTTTTCTGCCTCTTAAATTACTGCAAACATTTTGAGAGAACTGTGAGAGTATAATCAAAACAAACAACAACAGTGTTTCATATCTCATTTTGTTCTCTTAACACAAAGATTTCATTTCATTGTGTTTCGAATGATGTTGGCATCATCATTATCATTTTTAGCGCACACACAACAAGAACAATAAATACATTTTTTTTAGAGTAGATGTAAATTTTTAACAACAACAATTAGAAAAGAAAATAAAACAAAAGCGTATCTCTTTGGAATTGTGCAAAATAATATTTCTTTTTTTTTATTATTAATTCTACTGTTTAAGTAAGTAAATAATAAAACCAGTTGCGAACCATAAACAATCAAGTGAATTGAATTGAAAAAGGTGTTTTAATCAATAGAAAATCATGAACGTCTACTCAGGGATGGCTATTGAAAGGCTACAAGTGTTAACATTTGTACTTATCGTTTGGCTGAAATTAACATATGGAATCTTAGGCGATAACAACGATGAATACAACAGCATCTATAACATGCAACTGGAGGCTGAAGAAAATCATGAAATCGGTCGATTTCCTTTTCTGATGCCAAATGTGAGCCCCAAAACGGTAAGTCCCAATAAGAAATTCCTTTACAGACACACACACACACACATACACAAGCATACGTAGGCGAACGTAGGTAGGCTCTCTCGTTTACGTTTTACAACAGTTACATGGAAGAAAAGGCAATTTTGTAAGGCATATAAAAGTGTTAGTGTAAGAACACTTGCGGTTATTGCGTACATGTATGCGTGAGTATATTTATGTGTAGGCACTTTTAAGTGGTACGGAGGAGTGGGAATTTCTACGTCAACACTAAAAACTTTAACAGGTGGCAGACAGTTTTTCCAAACATCTGAGTTTAATTTCATTTTTTTTGTTTGTTTGTTTGTTGATGCAACTAATAAACAAATTAATTTATAAAATAATGCCATTTACACTCAATTCTTGTCTTGCCTCACCTAAGCGCAATTGTCCTCTTTCCACATTCTTAGGAATATTTTTTATGATTCGTATTTAATTTTTTATAAACAATAAAGTTCTATAAATGATGATAACATTTCATGCACGTCTGTACATATATTCTTAAGGGGATTTTTTCATGATGCTTTAGAAAAACCGGTACAATATACGTACTCAATACAAAAGATAGTCATTAACGTGACCAGCTATGTCAGACTATGTTTTTCTTTCAATATTTTATGCTGGAATATAAGAAATATTAAGTTTTAGTTTCTTTTTGGACAGATTATTTGCTTTCTTAATTTGTCATTATAACCATTCAGTCAGGATAACTACTTAGTTTCTCACACCACCCATGTTGTGTGGGTTAATCATATCCATGAGTGGCGTGACCTACAGTTTAATGTAGGCTCCTAACAACAGATTTTTGCGAAGCATATTATGACAATTTTATTTACTCTGAGAGTTTTTGCCGGTGAAATATTTTTTCATATTTCGTTTTGTTTAAGATGTCTGGAGGGGGTATTTGAATTACTGATACTGATCTAATAACCCAACACACTACCTACTAGATTGCGGTGACTGCAATTGTATAGATTGCACAGTACAAAATTATAAAAAAAAAGAAAAAATTGAAAAAAGAAAGGTGAAAAACGACAATTAGCCATCATGGCACCCATAGATAAATTTCTATTCGTTCTATAGTTCTTCAAGTTTGTTATCTTTAGTAAAAAAAATTTTTCATTATTTTTCGTTCTTCCGTTTTAAATTCGTAACAGTTTTTTTTTTTTTACAATTTAAATTTGCAAATGAAAGTGAAATTTATATTTTGTTTATCTATTCAGAAGCAATTTTAAAAACTTATCTAAATTTAATCATATCCGGTTAACTTAAAATATTTAAAATAATAACAATACTACACCTTTTTCCTTTAGCCTGAATTGTACCTATGTACACCAATAAAGGTGGATTCAACGAAAAGCTATTATATTGGTAAGCACTGATAACACTTAAAAGAACGTTTATAAAATTTATTACAAATCTTATCTTTCATTTGATAATAATTTTTGCTGTTTTCCTTTGCTGTTCTTGTATTAGTTGGGTATGAACCTAATGCAACCATGAATACAGCTCATCATATGCTTTTGTATGGTTGTGGAGAACCTGGTTCAAGGAAAACTGTATGGTAAGTAATAATCGTGTATCAAACAAGATAACACAAAACAATATGATTAGTCTGTAGGCAATCGTTTATATCGCTTATACTCTGTGTCAATACTAATTAACATGATTGACAGTATTTTGGAGTTGGAGGAGTTTGTATTTTTATTTATTTTATTCACAATGTATGAACATATTGTATTTTTTGTCTAATAACATGAACAGAACATGGACAGAATGGAGATGCAAAATCGCCATATTAATGTGTAAAACAGATTATACTACTCACCTTCGCTAACAGAAGCCATATTTTTGGTGTAGAGGCTTGACCATATCTGTAGTGCTTTCAGTTTCTGCAAATGTCTTTATTATCTAGCCGATTTCTTGCACAGTGGGTTAGCATTATGACAGTCATAAACCTTAAAAAGTGGCACTACTTTTGTATGAAATTTTAACTATTTTTACGCTTTTTTTTTGTTGTTAACCGATTCATAGTCGTAAATAGTAACCTTTCATTAAAGAAGTAACACTTAAGATGTAAAATACTTAACCCGCTAGAGAATCGCTTGTGAAACCGCTATATGATTAACCCGCTACATTTATTTACTGTATACGAACAAAAAATAAAATTTCTGTTGTATTTCTTTTATGTTTTAATATTTTAAAAACTGTATTTATATTTTCGTTGCATTGCAGGGATTGTGGGGAAATGGCAAAATCAACAAAAGAAGAAAAACCAAGTCCCTGTGGTCTTCAATCACATTCGCAAGTAAGAATTTTAATTGAAAAATGTATTATGATTTACCAACTCACTGTAACTTCTTCTATGCTTTGTTTGTTTTAGATTTTATATGCATGGGCAAGAGATGCACCAAAATTGGAGCTACCAGAAGGTGTTGGCTTCAAAGTTGGCCATAATTCTCCCATTAAATATATTGTATTGCAAGTACATTATGCCAGTATTAAAAAGTTTAAAGGTAAAGAAATTTGTATGGTAAATCTATTCATTTCATATTCAATTCTCTTTCTATATTTTATTAATTATTAACCTTGATATCGGCTTTCTTTCAATTAATTTTCAATTTGTTTCTAACCAACACTATGCTATTCTACTTACAGATGGTAGCACTGATGATTCTGGTGTATTTATTCGTTATACGGAAAAACCGTAAGTTATACTTTTAACAATTCATTTATTCGTATTATTTATCGAGTTTTTATTTGAAATTTTAGCATGGACAAGTTAGCTGGTGTTCTCTTAATGGGCACCGCTGGCATTATACCACCCATGTCAGTGGAACATATGGAAACTTCCTGTGAGATTAATGAAAACAAGACTATACATCCTATTGCATATCGTACACATACTCATAGTTTGGGCAAAGTAGTGTCGGGCTACAGAGTACGACCGGACGATCATGGCTTACAACATTGGACCTTGCTGGGGAAACGTGATCCTTTGACACCACAAATGTTTTATCCTGTGGAAAATTCTGAACCCATTGTGAAAGGTGATATAATAGCGGCACGTTGTACAATGGAAAGTCATCGTAATCGCGTTACGGAAACTGGGTGAGTAGAAATACGAGTTTTCTGAGGAAATTGTTTAAAATTTTTTGGAATATTTTGTTGTAATTTTGCAATAATGCATAGAGCTTATGATAATTATGATCTAGCTTCTTACACACAATGCGTAGAATCTATTTTTTCAAAACTTTGTATTATAACATATGTAGCTTGAACATATGCTGGATTGAATTACCATTGGTAACTTTAGGAAGTTAAGATTTGTGTTTATTTAAATCAATATTATTTGATCTGTGCTAATAATGAAAAATATTGATTAAATTTAGAAAATTGCTTAAGCTAACTCGAAAAAGTCAAATACAATTTCTCTTTGCGAAGCGCTGCTCCATAATAGTAAATTATATTAGGCAAGAGTGGCAATCGTCATAAATTTACACACTTAGAACCACTGGTCTGTTGTGATGACACAGCCTCTATTCTGTAACCAAATTGTGCTGTACGAACATTTTCTATTACATTATCTTCAAAATGACAAGGAATTATCGAACAAATTGGAGCATATTAGATCTGAATTATTCTCATTATGCTACATAAAGCTTTCAATATTATGTAGAAACAGATCAATTGGTTCTATTCTATTATTTTTATTCCATTCCAAGTATATACATAAATAAGTATACAATACTTATTGATTTATGGTTTATAATGGTTTTTTCCTTTTCTTTAGAGCTACAAATAAAGATGAAATGTGCAATTTCTATTTAATGTACTATGTGGAGAATGATGAACCGCTGAAAATGAAATATTGCTTTAGTCAAGGACCACCGTCGTTTTATTGGAGCAATCCTGACGTTGGTCTCAATAATATACCACATATCGAGGCGAGCACTTTGTAAAATGTTCGAAAACAAACAAAAAAATAAGAAAAATTTACAGATTTAATCTCTAAAAACAAAAAAAGACACAAAAAATAAAGCTTTATTTATTTTTATTTTTACAAAACCAACAATTGTTATAAACATCACCAACAACATTAGGGACAAGTGCAACAAAAACTAAAAACTAAAACTGAAACAAAAACAAACAAACAAACAAACAAAAAAAAAAAAAGAATCATAAAGAATAAAAAACTAAAAATAAAAATAAAAACCAATCAACATGACAAAAAATAAAGTTTTAAGCGTTAAGCGTTAAGCGGGCAAAGAAACTATTGAAATGGATAATGAATTATGTATGTATATACAATATTTGTTAATTTATAAATATCTTGACCATGGCATTTTTATTAGAATTTAGATGAAAAAAAAAAACCAAAAAAAAAAATAAGAATTTAATTCATAAGTAAGAAGAAGAAAAAAATTATCAAAATTACATGACAAATATTATATAAAAAATAAAAATATAAAATATATGTATATTGCCACCATATTATGTATGTATATGTATGTATATCATTATGAACAAACATGCCATTAACATGACACACATGATAATGATGATAATACTAAAATTGTAACTGTAAAAAAAAAACAAACATTCCAAAAAAAAAAAAAAAAAAAATAAGAACAAAACAAACAACAACAAAAAAAAAATGGAAAGGTATGTAATCTCTCTGCAACTGTAACTGATAAATTCTTCTACAAAAACAAAAAAATTCAACTACTATTACTAATTAACTAAAATAAGTGTTATTGTAACTGTATACTGTAACTGTAAACATGTAATAAAAATAATACTGAATGTCATTAGAAAAAATACAAAAAAAAAAAAAAACGAAAACAAAAAATCAAAATGTTTCCAATGTTTTATTATTATGGCATAAACTGATATGACAAGACAGTTACGACTGACTATTGATACATAATTGTAGAAATATATGCTTATTTATTTAGATATGTATGTACATATGTATTTATTGTCTTTCTTAAGTACATAAGTGAATGTATTATAATGAAATACATACATACATATGTATGTAAATATATACTGCACTTACAATATGTTTTTAAGGTGTTTTGCTAGACATTATTTTAAAATGCATTAGAATTGTGCATAAGCTGACAGGATGTTAATCATCATCATGATCACTAATCATTTACTTGTCTTAACTAAATATGGTCAATTCAACAAATGACGACGGCTCATGTGGCGACAATATGCTTTTCATTTAACAAATTACACCAGCATTTAATTAAATGCGACAAAATATAAAAACCGCTACGCAAAATTCTTCCCCAAATTAGCAGCTTATAAATACATAAATAAATAAATGCATTACATTCCTATATACATACTTATGCGCACTTATACTTACATACATATATGGCAAATAGACAGACATTTATCAATTAAAATACATGCATACTACATATATGAAAACATATTACAGTTAGAAATTTTCCATTAACATTACAGGGATCGCCGCTTAAAGTATTATTAATTTTGTGTTGCTGTAATAAACAAAAATCTTTAAGGCTGTAAAAAAAATGTATTAAAATGTACTTAAATTCAGAGTTAAGTTTTCAACAAAAAACAACATTTCTTGGCCTTCACCACGAAGCCTATCTTAGGCTTCGGAATTTAATATTTATTCATGACAATTCAGTTGAGGTAGCCTAGTAGATAGTGGGTTGAATTATTAGACGTAAGGCAGTTGGCAACGTAACTGAAGATCGATTACTGTTGCTTAGTCTTATGAGCAACCGTTTATAATTTAATATTTATTTTTATTGCCAATAGTTCGAGCGCCGACCCCTGTGCATGTAAGAAGGAACGTTTTTTTAATGCTAAAAACTATTCCATACACATGTTTGTAATTAAGCATGAACATATTTACAATTATTTAAAGAAATAATATACAATATAATGAAATTATATTGTATTTCATTATATTGTATTATATAAATACATAAAAAAACTATAGAAGAACTACAGTGATTGAAAAAAAAATTCTTACACCAAA
>QOCX01000002.1:304586-356266 GCA_005959815.1 Sarcophaga bullata
CTTCTTATTTAGTGGTGGCAAAAATAATAGCAGCCTAAATAAATAGATTTTACAGTGCATTGCATTGCAATTAATTTTAATGTAAAAACAGTAGCTTGAATTCAAACAAGTATTGTGGAAATAATTAAAGGAGTTTGATTAAAACATTTGTAACTTATGTTTGATTTTTTTGTCTCTATAAGGGAATTTTTAAAAATTTTATAGAACCATGACCTTCTAATTTTTGTTTGAAATTGAAATTTTTTGATAAAAACAAAACGAAACAAAACAAAACAAAAATTTTCACACAACTACCGAAACAAAATCGTTCATTTTTTCTTACTTATGAACACCACAAAAAGTCCATTCACTTGAGGCAATTTCACCACAAAGAGTGCTTAGACCTCTAGTGAAAAAAAAAAAACAAAAACAAAAATAAATTAAAAGAAATCAAAAAAAAAAAGAGAAGAGAACAGAAATATTATGGGGAAATATGTAATAAGGCAGTAAAAACAATAAAGAAAAATGGAACAAAATTAAGGGGATGACAACATGGACCAGCACGATGAAGACATTTTTCTATTTTACACACTTGCTTCTGACTCCTACACAAAAACAAAAAAAAAAAAAAAAAAAAACATGCAGGATTTTAATTGCAGGCATACGCACTCTTCCTGGTTGTCGAGCTTTGGCAATAGCATTGTCCTATCAATGCTGTTAGTTGAACTTTGCCCTTGTGTTTGTTTATTTAAAAAAGTTCATGCCCAGAGCATGTGACACAATGTTTGTGTTGTGTTGGTTAATTCTAAGTATAACTGTAATCAGTGTTTATGCATGTGTATGTGTGTGCATGTATGTGAGTTTGTACATTTGGTATCATGTGGGAGCATGAAACTTTACAGTATTAATTTTTGTTTTTGTTTATTTGTATGCGTTTTTTTTTTCTTCGAAATACAATTTGACGACCGTCATCATCATCATCTTCATCTTGGAACAGTGTCGCTTGGTCTTCTTAATCTTAGTCATTTTTACAAACATACGCATGTAAAGTGGTGGATGAAATATTAGCAAATTATTGTTATAAAAAACAAAAACAACAAAAAAAATATTTTCAAAGGTAAATAAAATTGCCATAAAAAGTTTCTCAAAAATCTGTAATTCAGAGTCGACTTTAACTGTAGGTACCGTCACTTGTGGATAAAATTAACACACACAACATAAGTGCTGTAAAAATTAGATCATAACCCTGAATGAAGGGTTGTAATGACCAAATAAGGACGTAATGTCTTGAAACCTGTACAAGAAAATACAGGGTATTTCCTTACAGACACTGCATAACAAATCTGAAGTTTGAGAGAGCAATAGAAGTGGGGTAGACATTATAAGGTTACCCTATAGATATATGTACGTATTAATTTACCCTTGACTGTAGGTTGAGTAACTGTCTTCTTGTTTTAATCGGCTCTAAAATGAAGAGTAAAAAACAAAAAACAAAAAAAAAATGAAAAATTCTAAAGAAATACAAACTTTTTTTTTGGAATTTTCATTTTTTGTTTGTTTGTTTTGTTGTTTCTTTTTAATATTTCTCTTGACATGATTTATTTATTTCTTTCGATTCATTTGCCATGGAACGGCACATTTTCCTTTTGATTTTTTTTTTTAATAGGACACCCAAAGCAATAAAAATTACGAGAATGTCTCATAACAGAGGTTATTTGCTTACATTTTTATAATCGGCATACATATTTACATACATACTTACAAATATATAAACTGTGTTGTTTTTTTTTTATTCATTTTTTTGGTTCATTTGTTCTCATTTGGGTTTTGGCAAAAAGAAAAAACCAAAAAAAAAAGAAAAAAAAAACGTAAAGAGAAGTGTAATATTGAAATGAGAACAAATACTACTTGAAATACATGGCATACATTCATGCATACATATATGCATACATTTGTACATACATACAATAAGGAAAACAAAATCAAATCAAATTGTGAATTTTTTTTTCTCGTTTTAAAAATTAAAATAAACTTTACAAAAACAAAAACAAAAACAAGAATTATTAATTTATTATAATTTTTTGTTGTTGTATTGTTTATTTTTCATTTTGCTTTACAACCGTATTCATATCACACATTTGCTGCTGCTGCTGTTGTTGCTGCTGTTGTTGTTGTTTATGTACATAAATTGATTACAAACATACATATTTACTTAGTTCTATACATAATCGTACATGTGCGATATACTATGTACATATGTAAATACATATGTGTGTACACATATATAATTGTTGTAATAAAAATGAAAATAATATATGTTGCCATACATACTTACAAACAAATGTACAGAAGCATCGACAATTAGGGTACGAACCAAATTTACATACACAATCGAGAAGAATAATGTTACACTGTCAGAAAAACGCAAAAAAAAGAAGTAAACTTTTGAAATTTTAAACTCGTTATTTACAAACATATTTGGGTCATCATGATGGGTACAATAACAAGATGAACCTTGACAAATTGATTTCAATTTACAAATCGAAATGAAATCCTTTTTTTCTCTTCGGAATTTTATTTGTTACACCACATTCCATACAAAACAGCCATATGACAGCCATCTTCCTGAATATATTTAAAGAAACGTTGTTTATAGATCTTGTTTACAGATCTTGTTAGAAGGAATAATTGCTTATAAGTTTTGATGTAAGGTGTAGTAAAAAGGAATCATTTCTATTACCAATAAATAGCTTTAACAGGCTGTAGCTTGCATTGGGGTAAGTAAATGAACCCTTGACCTAACATTGCTTTACTAGATGGCATAAATGGATGCCAGTCTAGAGAAAATCGCTGATATTTTACAGTTTCTCTGCATTGGAACTGAAAACACAATAAATATAGAAGACAGATGGAGATGGTGTTATCGGTTCTGTACTATTCGAACTTTGCTCTAAAAGTGGACAGAAAAAGTTTGACAACATTTTCGTGTGGAATAAGCAACTGCACATAATATTCCACTGCTTCTACTACACATAGAGTAAACAAAACTTGCTGGCTGCAAGTCGCCGTGGTCTAATAGATTGTGTTTTGGCGACGTAAGGCCTCGCTTTAAACCGAAAATATGAAAAAAAAAATGAAAATTTCTTCAGCAACTGCCTCTCACCAGATTTCTGAATAAAACTTTGAGAGTAACTAAAATTTCAATGAAAAGTATCTCAGAAAATCTAGCGTTCGGAGTCGACTTTCAACTGTTGGTACCACCACTCTTGAATAATTTTGAAACACTAAACATGACTAAAGAGTTGTAATGATCAATAAGTACTATTATGTAGGCAAGTATTTATGAATAAACTTGCTCTATAGCCATTCTAAAACCTTGTACTGCAGACCAGTCACGTGTTAGGCTTGAACAACTTGATGAATGAAATAAAAGTGCGAAAAGAAAAATATCATGAGAGGACTTTTTAATTTCAATAATTTGAAACAGGTCAACTTAAAATATTCTTTTTCGACATTTCCAGCTCAATATGGACTAGCTAATCTTTTTTTCATAGTTTTCTTTTTTGTTTGTTTGTTTGTTTTGCTAATTTAATTGCATTAAAAGAAATTTATAAAAGTATTTAGCAAAGTACAACAAAAACAATTCTAAATTTAGCACTGTAATCAAACCTTAATGTAATTAACCTCTTTTTTTTTGTTGTTTGTTTATTTTTTTAATCAAAACAGGCAATTGGCAACAATTATTCCTAGTGCAATACAATGCATACAATAATATTACCAATAAACTTTTTAACTTTTAAAATCATTATCTATTGCAGCAAAAACAAAACAAAAAAAAAAAAAGAAAAGAAACGAACTCCATTGATAATCAATCGATTTGTCATAGAATGGTTCTTGTTTGTCTAACCGTTAACTAAAGACCGTTTTAATTGAAGGTCATTATTTTTTCTAAGTGTAAATAAAGCAACCATTGGGGATACACACACACACACTCGTATGGTACGTACGTAACGTATGTATACAAACAGAAATAATAAAAACAAAATTAAATAAAAAAAAAAATCGAAATAAAATAAATAAAACGACGTTGAAATTTACAAGATCCTACCCTACCCTACTTTTTTATAATATTTCACCAGCAAATGCACTGCACTGCACTACACCACAGCAACTGCTAAAAACACTTTTACGTATATACATACAGACGTATATATGTATGTATGTATGGTTAAACATCTCAACACATTATCGCACATTTAGCTGAGAGTCTCATTTACTCAGCTACTCAACACACGCGTTTCTGCTTCTTCTTATTCTTCTTCTTCTTCTTCTTGTGCTGTGAAAATTAAAGTGCATGAGGACAGACCGTAAAGCTGGATTCACCCATGGTTTCGGAACAAAATTTTTGTTCTGAAGCAATTTTAGTTTTTTGAGAGATTGTTCTGAGACGATTCACCCACTTCGAACAATTGTTCCGGAAAAACAAGGCTACCATATGAAATATGTTTGTAAACGACGTGTTAGTTTTACTATTAGGCAGCACATTAGCATTCTATCTTTTAATATTTTTAATTATTTTTTAATAATAATGAACACAAAATTAACCACCGAGTAACACATTAACCACCGAGTAAAACATTAATAAACAAAATGAAACAAATGCTCTGTATTTTATTATACATACAATATGTATAATATAATATAATATAATATAATGTGGCAGCTCAGTTCAATTTTGCGTATAAAATTGAAGTATCTGGCAGCACTCTCCAATTGTTTCGGAACAAAAATTAAAATTAAACCAATTCAAGCTGAAAATGTTCCGAACAAAATTTACTCTCTTCGTCTCTCTCTCTCAAAAAGAGAAACGTCAAACTCCATAAAAAAAAAATGTTTCAGAACAAAAATTTTGTTCCGAAACCATGGGTGAATCCAGCTTAATAAACCACAATTATCAGCAGAGACGATCACATTCAAATGCACCTTTAGTTTGCCTGATAAAAATGGTACTTTTTTGATTTTTTTTTTTGGATGTGATAAGAAATTTTTCATTATTTAAAATAAATTTTCAGATATTCTTTTGCTAATTTCTATATGCACTTAGTGTGTGTGTCCTTCAGCTTAAAAAGAGGCAAAATTTTCATTAATACGAATACTAGCCAGTTTTCTTGTGGTCAATTTATGATTTATTAAAATGCTTATGATAAATAGGCCTCCTGGAGTAAAGATAAATAAAAATTCATGCAAAAACTCTAAGAAAATGAAAAGTTTCCCAAAAATCAAGTGCTCGGGGTCGGCTTTAAACTCGGTAGGTACTGCCGCTCATTTACAAAATCAATACGCACAACACTAGTAGTGTGAAAAGCTAGATTGTAACCCTAACTAAACAGTTGTAAGGACCAATGAATTATGTAAGTAAGTAAACTTTTCAAAATCTTTATTTTAAAGGCTATTTACAGACAATCCTGGTAAATTATTAATGGGCCCAACAAGTTTTCCTAAAACATTTGATTTAACAATCGATTCAATAATAAAATTTTGTATCTTTTCCTTCTAAATAGGTCTTTTTCAACAAAACAGCTGTAAAACGGGAACGTTTGTAACAGAACTGATCGCCATGGTTTCAATAGGTTTTTGTTTTTTTTTCGTTCGTTTTGCTTTCGTCTTTATCCTCATCGTTGTTGTCCATCCATTTAACGATTCAACCATCCATACATCCATCCATCCATCCATTCGTTGTATGCATTTTAAATATGAAATGCAAGTTAATGAGACCAAACGGCCAAACTAATAATAACAACAATAACAATAATAAACTTACGTACATACCTATAGTATAAGGCCCCATATGATCACAATATCTCCGTATGTAAACATATGTGTATGTATATAAACAATGTTTTTTTTTTTTATTTTTTATTTTTCTCTCTTCAAAATGTTTATATTTTCTATACAATATGCGAACATATTGCACTTACAAACTGTATACATACATACATAACATACATACATACATACATACATAACATGTTTGCATATAAATAACTATGTATATAAAATACATAAATACATACATAAGCACACAAATTTAACCAGCTGACAATTCAAAACATTTGAATTTTTATTGTAGAGAATTTTTTTGTATCCAATACAACCAACACAATTATACCCACACTTCATAACAGCATACAATACTAAAATACAAGAAATATTACAACTACATCAACAACAACAAATGCGAGCAGACATTTGTACATACATATAATCGTGTCAGTTGTACGTACCCAATGGCTAGCTGACTGGCTGACTGACTGACTGACTGATTGACTGACATACGACATAATGGTTGGAACGAATTTTTATCTCTTCCTCTGTTTTTGTTGCATTTGGTTTAAGAGCACAATCTTACTACTCACAGTAACCAATATACAGTGGGTCGGGAACTGAAATAAATACGAAATTTTTAAGTTTTCCATTTCAACTATAACGTTAATCGAAACACTCAGAACTCCGATGATTCTGATGGGAGTTTTGGTTCATTATTATAAAGGCTTGGACCTTGCCATTATGCATGCTAATTTTAAGATACGTTTCAAACGGTATTTTGATGATACCCTGACAAAATGTCGTTCTCAAATGCTCATATGTTAGGCGACTATTCGCGTACACACGGTCTTTGAGCTGTGCTAATCGGGCTGGATCTTGATGCCCCAATTAATGTCATCTAAACATACAATTACTCTGAAATCGTGTCAACTTGAGAGTTCTATTAAACGGCATGATCGTTTGACTAATTTCAGCTTAAGAGTTAAATTTGAATTACAGACTTTTGAAGGCACATCAATTGACACACTGTGCCTTGGTATTGTTGTTTTTACTACAGTTGTTATAGTTGTTGCTGTCGTTCCATGTGTTGTGGCATTAAAATCGTAAAGAAAAGGAATACGGAAAAAAATCAACCAAATTAACTGGACAGACAAATATTGAGAGTAGATGTCTGAGAGAGTAGATGTCTGAGAGAGAGAGGTATGAAAATCCATTCGTAAATATTCATGTACATGTGCACTAAGAAAAACAAAACAAAAAAAAAACTGTTCGTTCGTAACCAGCCCATATGATGTGTGTAATGAAGACGATAATGGTGGAATACGAAATTGTTGATATTGTTGTTTTTGTTGTTATTGTTGTTTTCGTTTTGTGAATTTTATTTGTGGTCCTAATCAATTGGCCTGTATTGAAGACAAACATTACTACAGTAAGTGTATGAGCCTGCGATTTTATATCTTAAAATTGCTGCCGACATACATATGCATATGGATGTATAGCATAGCGAGCGATGGAGAGAAAAGGCGAGAGAACAAGAGAGCACAATTCTAAACAGCCGATAACATTTGAACCTGATTTATGTTATGTTGTTGCTGTTTTATTTTATTTCTTCTATTTTCAACGATATCTTAAGAAGTGAAAAAAGAAACAGAAAAAACAGAAAAACACTAAAAAAACCTGAAATACAACTTAAATTTATCATATGTTTGGTATGTACATACTCACACACACACATACACATGTATGCATGGAATACATAAGTATGAATAAGAATAATAAGAAATAGAAACAGCAATAATAAAACGAACAAAAAAAAATTGTTTATATTTACATGACCAATGTAAACAAAACAAATCGAAATGAAACATGACAAAACTTACCAAAGGAATTAAATTCAAAACAAAAATAATACGCAGAGATGGATGTCGCCAACAAAACATTACAAACGAGACAGAGAGGGCGAGTGGAGTTGTTCTTAATACTCCTAAAACAGTACTTTTTTTCTGTCTTAGGGAACCCTTTAAGTAATACATGCATACTGTATTCATGCATGCATACATTCATATTTAATTGCACACCTACTACATGCATACATATGGTATATACGTGCATAAACAACTAGCTTAACTAGTGGAACTTTACTTTAATAATTGGTTGATTGGTTGGTTGCTTGGTTTGGCTGATTCATCATCGATTGTCGTGCCTGTAAAGCAAAAAAAAAAATAAATGGAACCAGAATTACTGTGTAATTTGATATGGATTTAGTGTGTGTGTGTGTGTGTGTGTTTGTGTGTTCGTTTGTATTACTTTCGGTACAAAACTAGGGGATGAAAAAAGGGTAAGAAATTTTACATGGTTTTTATCAGAAAAAAAAAAAACAGGGATAGAGGAAGAGAGAGAGATGGAGAGGGAGAGAAAAACAACTAAAGTAGTTTTATTTGCAAAGAATTCAAATTTCAAATAATAGTGTGTTTCTGTTGTTGTTGGTTTTTAGTTTCTATTTTAATTTTATAAACAAAACGAAATACATGGAATTGATAAATCACAACGGCGGAGAATAGTTTCAAGGACAAAATCTGGTTGATTAAATGTCTTCTCTCTCCCTCTCTCTCTCTCTCTCTCTCTCTCTCTCTAGCAATCCATTTTATACCATTTTTGATAAAAAAAAAGCCCTTTTTTAAAACATATTAAAAGAGCTGAAAGAATTAAAAGTTATTGGAATTTTATAAAAATTAGAGTGCCGTGCGATGTAGCTTCCAAAATAAGAAACCTTGAATAAGAAAATGTACGTCTTCTACCGAGAAATAATGACCAGTCTTGTAATCTTTAGATCAATTTGCTATATATGTATGTATGTATATAAATCGCTATTGAAAAAGAAATTTGAACTTAAAGGATAATCCATTATAAATAGGACTTGTAGTTGTAAAATTATCGATTTCTTAATTTTATTGAATTTAAAGCCAAGCTTTAGAATAAAAAATACACAGAAAAAATTAAAATCGAATTCCTTATCGTTTGTCCTCTTGCCCCCCTTTCGAAATTTTGAATTTTCAGCGAAACGGAAAAAGTATTTCTAAAACAAACATTTGTTTTCTAAAGGCATTGACACCAAAAACAACAGCAAAATATTTCATATTCAAAACAAATTTACACACAATCACACAACTTTGCCATTTAAATAATCATAAAGCGCCTGTGTGTGTGTGTGTGTGTGTGTGGTTATATTGGCGTTATCAGCTGATACCCTGATAGAGACTACGACACTGAACAACAAGAACAACAACAACACACATGCATGCATAAATATTTAAATACTGTGTGTGTGTGAATATATTTTTTAATAATTTGTTTGGAATTTGGAAATAATTTTTAAAAATATATCGGCCCGTTCGCTAAATGCAAAAGAAGAAGAAAATTAAACCAAAAATAGACGGAAATAAAATGTTGATTTTCTTATTTTATGTTTAATTCTTTTGTCATGACCATTAAGTATTACAAAATTTTTTCAGAAAACAAAAAATTGAAATAACTTTTGAAGGATTTCTTATTTCTTTTTTTTTTCGTTTTTTGACAGAATAATTGTACGCGATAATATTTATGATTCTATATGTTAGTGTGAAATTGTATGAGTTTATGAGTGTTTTTATTGTTGTTGTTGTTGTTTTTTTTGTGAATTCTAAGAGTGAAATTTCTTAAGTTTTTGCTTTTTAGCATTTAGATATTGTTGTATCGTATATTCGTATTTATTTATTATTGTATTGTTGTTGTGTTGCATTGCATTTATAACGTCTAAATTCCACTTTAATTTTAATGCTTCGTCATACATTTGTTTACTTTTTTTAATGCTTCGTCATTCATTTGTTTACTTTCCACAATCCACTCTTACTTACTCTCGTTGGCTTGTCTTTTTATAACACCATCGCGCACACACTCATCGAAATGTTTGAAATCACCCCAAAAGACATATTCATACTCACTCACTCATTTACATGCCAACATGCATGTATATATTTATGTACGTATCTACATGTATGCTCTCTTTCCCCATTACTGCTGTGTTTTAGAAACTTGCACTTTTTGAAGAAAACAGAATAGAGAATAACAAAATCAAAAACTAAAAAAAACAAAACCAAAACAAAAATAATAATCAAGTGTTTTTGCGTTTTCTGCTGTCGTTACATTATATATACCATTAAATTGTAATGGTATTAGTAAGCAAGCAAGCAAGCAAGCTAGCATACAGTTGGGGAGAGCAAAAACAACATCGACCATATGATTAATATACTGTTGAACAGCTGATTTGAATGCTGAGAGCATTCAAAGGCAAAACAATAATCAGCAGTTAAGACAACAGCAACAACAACAACTAGAATATTAAAATAAACAGTTGTTGCTGTATATAAGAAAATAAACTCAAGCCAGCTGTGTGTTTGCATTAGGAGTAGTTGCCTAGTAAGTGTTGCCATTTCAGCAAGTTTTAACGAAACATGGTTATTATTACTTTCATGGGCAAGCATATATTGAATTTTAGTTCATGTTTTTGACATTTTTTAATTAAAAAAAATTTAATTGTAAACTTTTTTTTATAAGATTTAATTATTTATTAAATTTAAAAATTCTTAGTTTTACTTAAAAATTTACTATTTTACAACTTTATTGCTGTGTAAACACTTCTGCAATGTATGTATAAATATTTGTGGAATCTGGCATATATTTGTAATTAATTTCTAAAACATAATTTTTGCATAAAATCCATGGCTATGGCAATACTCGTAGTTATATAGTTATAGAAAGCGACAAAGAGAACGAAAGTGCATATTAAAGAAAACAAAACAATGTACACAAAGCGCAATGAACGATTATTTTGTTGTTTATGAACCCAATTGGAAATCTGACGTGTGATATGCCAACATTGGTTTCTTGCTAAACAAATATTGTATAAAAATAATCTAAAATATACTTACTGACCTACACAGGCATATTGTTTTTTTTTTATAAATTTTTATCAACAACACTTTTAGTTTAATCAGTTGTTTTCTATTTTTTTTTTGTGTATTTTTTAATATTTTCATTAAAGAAAGAAAAAAAAACTATTTTATTAGATAAGAAATCTAAATATTTTAGTTGTGGTTGGCAAAAGAATATATACAAAGTGACAAAATAAAGTAGAAGAAGAAGCAAAGGCAGAATAAGTGAAATAATAAAATAATTTATGAAAAGTAATCTATTAATCAGACATCTGGGCAATTAATAAATAGAGCGTAATTTTTTCGTCATTTTAAGAAATATTGTTATTGTTTTCTGTTTCTTTCTTTTTTTTGTATTTATTTTGCGTGTGTTCAATTTAATTAAAACGCATTAATTTATTTTTAACTATTAAACGGATGTTACGGCCCCTGCCTTACGCCACCAACACGAGTCCAAGAGTCACTATTAAAGAAAAAAAAAACAACAACAAAACCAAAACAAAAATACAAGAAATAGGCCAACCTTTAAAATGATTAGTGTTATCATAAACAGTCGCATAAAAATATTTAAAATGTATATCATCATCAAAATAAATATTAACAATTCGCACTTTCCCAACAAATAAAACAAAAACAAAAAAAAAAAAAAACAAGCAACAAAATTTTATAAGTTTATACACCTTTAAACGCGTAAATTTTGGTTGACGTAAAATGATTTTCTTTCCTCATATTTATATGGCCGTGCATATTTACGCATTTTTTTATTTTTTTCTTTTTTTTTTTTAGAAAAAAAGTGGAAATCTATAACTTGTTATGATAATTAGTATGGTGATCCCACCTATCGTATTATTAGTATATTGCTTCATGAAAACATAAACAATATTAGATTTTGATCATGAGTAGGCGATTTTGGACTGAAAACATGTTTTAAAATGCGTAAATTGGAATAAATTAATTATGGTTTGTTAATTAAATTAATTTAAACAATTACAATAATTATGTTAAACCACAAAATTCCATTGTATGCAGTTTAAGTATTCGAAATTTCAAATTAAAACACTAATACCCCGTTTGACGGTGTTATGTTAGGCACTGTCTAGCTTATGTTTTATGCAGCAATTATTTTTCTATGTGACGTGGCCAAGTCTTGTTGTGAAATTGCTATTAAAAAGCTTCTCTTTTAATATAATCATTCGATTTTAGTAGCTTATGCTCATTTCCCGGGAAATCATTTGCGATCTCCTGAGCCATGATTTGACTGGAAATTTGACAAAAAAAAGATCGTCTCCTTGGCTAACGCTTCCTTCCCTAGAAGAGGGGACCTATTTGACGACTTGGACCTGTTTTAATCTAGAGAGGACGAAACAAGTAATTTTTGTCTCCCGACTTGAGATCAAGCCTCTGTCCTCACGGGAAATTATTTATTTAGAAGGCATTCCCACTTGCAATTCCTGCAATTTCGGAGACTGCCCTAAATTGTGCAGGTTGCGACGCTCGTACATAAAACTTAACACCACAATATGGATGGTGTGATCATCTATTTCCTAACCATGACTAAAGGGGTTGTGATGTGTGTACTTTCCTTTTTGTTGAACTTGTCATAGCCAATAAAGTTTATAAATAAAAACGAACTTCAATGTTTTAAAATTATAAAAGAGAGCAACATTTTTTAAGGCATTAGCCTGGCTAAACCTTATTTTCTCTGTCAAGATCTTTTTCATACAATATTGTTTTAATGCCGTACCAATAATGAGATCATCACTCACGTGATTGACTGACTCTCTATGATAAATGGGGATTGGTCAGTTATTTTTATTTTTTTTTTATTTTTTTTTTATTTTTTTTTATCTTTTCTTATCAGTTTCCGTTTACTTTTTGTTCAAGAGATTATTTCAGAAGGTAAATCCATTTAAGATTTTGACCTTCAACAATATTTGTCATCAATGTTGTGTTCTTTGTTGTTGTTTTATGGTATTTGATTAAAAATTTCAGAAAGAAATAGAAAAACTTATAAAATTGATTAAATTATTACAGACAATGATGAAATTCAAAACAATGATTACAACAGAGAACGATTGTTTTACTTCCAATTGTTCTTTTTTGTTTTCTTTTTTTCTTTATGAAGTCAAAAACAATTAAGCTTGACAGGAATAGGGAATCAAATTCATAATTCATATGATAGGTTCAGCTAGGAACCTTGTAAAAGAATAGAAATTCACTGGCAAATTAATTGCATTGAGAACAGCTATGACAGTGTAACAGAATTACAATGGAAGACGCAAAAATAACAGCAACAACAGCCGTATAAGATAGAAATGCTCTGTGGAAGACTGGCAAGTTTCTCCAAACTTCTTTAAAGGTACGTTCCCCCTGATATTTACTACATTAATGCATTTAAAAGTATTAGTTCTCGATTTCTAGAACATTTAAGAAGTGTTAATTGGAACTGGTCTTTTCTAATGCATATGTACAGAGATATACACACCTTTAGACGTATTGAATAGCTTCAAAATTGCAATTTTATTATCTTTCTAAAAATATACCATGAATAAAATAATAATGTACATAATAACGTACGTACACATGCTGTTTTCCACCTAGAAATTCTTAATAATTTGTGGTGTTAACCAAAAAATTTATTAGAACTTTTGTGTGCGCTCCAAAATATTCTATATATACATACATATGTATATCAAAAGAGAAATATCAGTGATAATTATAGTAATGAGGTGTTTATTTAACTGGGGTCAATGGTATTTATCTAAGAAATCAAATCATATACAATGTATGTATGCATGTATACAAGCCTATGAATGTAGACAGTATTCGGGTGAGTGCATTATAATTCCTAAATTTGGCATGACCTTGGAAAATGTTAAACGTTTTTGATTTTTTTTTTATTTTTTATAGTGTATGTATATATATATATATATATACACCACTTCTATACCAAATCAAACAAGTTCAATACATTTCTCCTTTGCAATATATTTCTTATAATTCACATTTATTTGGTATACAATAAATATGGTCTTAATAATAATAATAATTTAATAATTTAATATAAAAAAAGAAAACTTTTGATAAGAAATTATTGTAAAGAAACAAAAAAAAAACACACACAGTTTTTTTTTTTTTAATACAGCGATAGTAAGTGTGATTTTCTAGAGCGATAACATGGCAGACACTTTGACGGTCTTAAGGTTTTTTATTTCCCCCTTTTTAAATGATTGCAGCTCTTGCTCCTATTGTTTTTATTATTTTTCAATAGAAAAAAAGCGTTATTTTTTTTTTTTGCTATTTCTGTAATGCTTATCTATTTGTTCAGTTTACAATTGTTCTCAATATACCCCAAACCATACCCCCATTTGTACAGACAGAGATCGTTCTAGATCAGCTGCACACAATACAAGAAACCCTGTCATTATGTATATTCATTGCAATATGTAATCATATTTGAAAAGTACATGCGTACTTTATTCTTCTTCTTCTTTTTTCGTTTTTAGTATGACATTTGTTTAATCCCATTTGCTGATTATTCGCTATGGGGTGTTTAATTTTCATCGATTCTGTTTTGGTTATCTTTTCTGAAAATATTGATGGTAGATGTTGATGATGACGACGACGATGTTGTTTATGTGTACACGCGAAGAGATACAAATAAGAATGGCGAGCTAGTAAGCAAGCAAGCAAGTAACAATTGTAAGAGTGTGAGTATTTACACTTCCACTTACACTGTGTGGGATATAATTACAGCACTACTACTACAGGAATATAAAGTACATCAAAGAAAGGTTAGTAATTGTTAGCTCTTGAGAAGAAATTGAAATTAATTGGGAAAATTCCTTACATGTTCAGAGAAGACGTTATTGCTTCTATTAAACAGCTAGGATTTATGGTCAAGAGGGATTTGCATATATTTTGGCCCCTTGCTATTGAAATTCTAAGGCACAATTGGCACTGGCTTATACTTAAGCTGCTTGAACAAAGACCCTATAACAACTGTACGCTCTCCAGACAGTGAAATTACATGTGGATAATGAATTATCTTCTGTGCAATTAAATTACTTCTTCACCCAAAAGAAAATTATTGTAAAGAAAAGTGTACCACATTTTGAAAAGCAATTCTTTAGTGAAATTAATTAATTAACCTGTAGTGTATAATTGTTTTGAGTGTGAGTTTATTTATAATGCAGTGTATGAGATGTTGTTGATGTTTTTGTCTGCATTCAGTATGTATTTACGTAGCGACGTTAAAATTAAAAAACAAAACAAAACAAAACCAACGCAAATTGAGAGTTCAATTTAAATTTACTCTCTGCAATACACATTCAAAACAAAAACAAAATGAGAGTGAAATATTGTTTATTCTCTTCTAATATTTTGTTTATATACACGTACAAATTTAATATGCTCTCTGCAATAAATATTCAGAACAAAAACAAACTGAGAGTGAAATATTGTTTACTCTCTTCTAATATTTTGTTTACTTCAACCATTCTATACACATGTATGTGTGTGAATATATATATACGTGCAAATGCAGATTTTTTGTCTTCTATAATTTTTATAAAAACATATATATTTATAAATGCAATATATTTATTACACCCAAAAAAAAAAGTAGTTTCGAGTTCTACTCATGCAAATGTATAACTTACTTTATGCACTTACTCGTGTGTATTTTCACTGCCCTCACCATATCTTTAGGTTAACAGGTATTCTTGAAACAGCAATTACTAACAATTTTTCTCTGGGTTATTTATATGCTTCTCACCACTACTGGCACATTTTATATTGTTTTGTTTACGTTTTTGTTTTTGCGTTTTCTTTTCGTTGAAAACAGGCCCACAAACTTCATAAAACCAATGTATACACCACATATATATAACAACAACAATAATACAATACAATGTGCCTGTGTGGTGGGAGATATTATTTGTGTATATAGTGTGCTGGCTCTCTCATTTTTTGTTCGTCATATATGTGTACTGGCTAGCAGTGATACCAATACTGTTACACTAACAGCACTGTATGCGACTTTGAATGAAGAATCTGCTGGTCTACTGCAGTCAACTGCCAACACAACTGATCACTATTTTATTAGTTTTGAAACAGTCAAGATACAAACAACTCTCAACTTGTAAAAAATAAATTTTAAAGAAAATATTATTTTAAATTTAATAAAAAAAAAAAATAATTCTTGTAAAATAAATACAAAATATTAAGTAATAAACAAAACAGTACCGATACATATATATTTTTTTAATTTTATAAAGAAAAATAAAAATGCATGAAAAAATATATTTCAACGCAGTAAAAGAATACAAAATACAAAATTCTGTACATTAAATAAAAACAAGAAACAGCTGTGAAATTATGACAACAAGCAAACTAAACTAATATAACAAAAACAGCTACATGTAAAGACGTAGAAGAAAAAGAAGAAGAAATATATTATAATAGTTTTTATATACCACAACTAAACTAAATACATTCAAACATAAATTTTTGTGATTTTTATTCTGATTTTTTTTTTATACGATTTCGTTCTGTAAATGTGTGTGTGTAAATGTGTTTTTTTTTCTTTGACGTTTGTGTGTGTATATTTTGTAAATGCACTTTTTATGTGATTATTTTCCATTTACAAAACAACGACGACAACAACAACAGCACTGGCAACATTATTAAAATAATAAAAACGGAAAAAACTTAAAGCAAAAGAAGTGTATTAAGAAAAGCAAGAAGAAAAAGAAGAAGAATAAGGAACAGTATGTAAAACAGCCATTTAAAGACTCGAGAAAAAATTTCCTTCAAATTGCGTTTTAATTAAACAAAAAAAAAATAAAATAAAATAAAATATTAATTGCAATTAAAAAAAAAGACGAAAGAAAAATTAATAAAAATTATATGCAAACCAATAATGTTGTAAAATACAATAAAAAAAAAACAATTTAAACTGTTTATTTTATATAATTGAAAGAAGAAGAAAAAAAGCAACAGCAACCAACACTGCAAAAACATTTACGTTAAAAAAAAAGAACAACAATACAAACCCACATTTTACCATACATACGTTTGTATATATATGTAATATAACATTTTTTTTTACATAAAATTTATACAGTATATAAGAAAAGCAACAAAAAAAAAAATAATAAAAATAAAGATTATCAGCTGCCAACCTAAAGGAAAATTAAAATAAAAACCAACAACAAGCATTATAATATGTTACTAAATTAAACAATAATTTAGAAAAAAACAAAAACAAAAAAACAAATTAAATAATAAAATATAAGAATTAAATGAAATGAAATTAAACTACCTCACGTAAATTAATAACAAAACTAAAAAAATAAATATTTTTAAAGTTTTTAAACAAAAAACAAAAAAAAAAAACAAAATTTTTTTAAATTAAATAATATATTTTTTTTTTATACAAAAACAACAACAAATACAACTATTTAAATCAAAATCAATGTTTATACTGTAAAAGAAAAAAAAAACAAATTAAATAATAAACGAAATGACAATTAAATAATTCTTTATAAAAATAAATAAAATTAACAACCACCACAACAAAAACAAGAAAAACAAGCAAAAAAATAAATTGGCTTTGAAATTTAAAGAAGCGTAACCCCTAAGAAATTTATTTCAAAGAAGTTATAAAATAAAATTTATTTAAAAAAAAAACAACACGAAAACTGCAGTTTAGCAGCAACAACAACAACAACAAAAACATTATTTATTAAACTAATTGAAACCAGGTACTATATTGGAATAACTTTTATAATCACAGGTAAGGAAAACATATTTGAATGTTCTAGCCAAACATACCATATATACCAGGTATATTGAGAGAAGCCATTAAATTTTAAACAAATTTCCAGTTCTTTGGAAATTTTACAAACAATTTCTCTTTATTATTATAAAATTCATAAGAAAACTATATTCACTCATATACATACTCATATACCAGCAAGAAAAGGAATTACCAGGGGATAATAAAACTATTTATGATCCAAACACTGTTGCCGTACCAACAAAATATTTAATCCTGCTTCATTGCATTTTCTATTTCATACATCTGCATGCATGTAAATATACTACATATTGTAGGTACACCTAATTCTCTTTTTACACGATAGATATGTTGCTAAAAAGTTCGTGTAAAAAAAAAAATTCGTTTAAATAAACAGAATTACATCTCAAATACTTTTCCTGAGCATAATTTAAATGGTTTGAGAAATGTTTCGAAAAAGTTCAGCCTACTTGCTCTATGTTATTCCAGAAAAACGCCAATTAAAAAAGAATTCAAACATGGTTAGACTTTTGAACTTATGAAACAATCGTGCCATCGTGGCAGGAATTAAAATAATGCGCATTTTACTTTAAAAAGTTTTAAAATTGTTTTTTTTTTTATAAAAAAAAGGGAAATGCATGTTTTTCTTTTTACAAATTTTTTTAAATTTATTTTGGGCGTTTTTTAAAATTCTTTACTTGTTAAATATGGCAATACTTACTTCCTTAATTGCATATTTTAACCAGACATCGGCTCCAGTAGCTTCCGGTTACCAAACATCCTTTTACACATATAGGACCAGCGTTGCCATTTGCTAATTTTTCTCCTCTTTTTCCAAGTTTTCATTAAAGTTGTTTTCTAACAAGTTTTTTTCAATAAATTCAATAATAATAACACGAAATATTTACATTTTTAAATAAAATATTGTAAATTTTATTAGTTCCGGGCAATAGTAGCAAAGAAACACCAAAAGAGGGCACCGGCCTCCGGTGTTTCCTTAAAAAATGTTGGTATTTTTGTAGAAATCAAGTTTTTTTTTTCCCCAGAAATAGAAAGTTTTTAAAAAAAGAATTACTGGCAACGCTGCATAGGACACAAATATCAACAAACTGCCTTAAAAAGAGTGTAAAATTGCATTCATTTGCTTGTCAGCTTTTAAAAAAGAATGTTCATGTCACTTTTTTTCAGCTTTCAATGATACACCCAAAGAAATATTACAGTAGGATTCATTATTTTCCAATGAGATTTACTAATAACAATCAGAAATTATCGCCATTTTTGGAAGAATATTTGTCAAGTTAAATACGCACTCTATATTGTTCACTAAATATGTATACATATTATAAGGTTACACTTGAAAATATTACTAACAATTTTCCTCTAGGTTATACACATACCTCTCACAAATACATTCACATTTTAATCAAGTGCTCTTTGACGTCTGAGTTAGGATTACGAAGTCTGAGTTAGGATTACAACCTAGCTATTTACACCATCCATATTGTTTAGGTGAATTTCATTTAGAAGGAGGAGGCAGGAGAAGAAGAAGAGTACATAGCCGAAAAAAAAATATTTTTTTTCAAATTTCTTTTCTACAAGATGTTAAAGCAGGTTGTCACCCCACCTATTTTACTTTGGAGACCCTATTTTATCTACCTAATTTGTGTAGTAGGTAGTGTGTTGACTTATTAGAGGTGAGGACTGGCTTCAAACCCTAGGTCAGACATTTCCAATTAAACGAAATATGAAAAAATATTTTTTCGGCGATTTCCTCTCATCCATATTCTAGCAAAAGCTCTGAAAGTAAATACAATTGTCATGAAATATTTTACAAAAATCTGTCCTTCGGAATCAACTTTAAACTGTAGGTTCCACCACTCATGTATAAAATTAACATACACATCATAAGTGGTATGAGAAACTAGATCCTAATCCTGACTGAAGGTCTGTAATGGCCGATTATGTATGTATGTATCAACAGAATACGTAGTTGTAGTAGACACTGAAGTCGCCGTAGTCTAGTAGGTAGTGTGTTGGCTTATTAGACGAAAGGCCAGGGTTCGAATCCCCGGTCAGACATCAAAAACAAAATATGAAAAAAATATTTCTTCGGCGACTTCCTCTCAGCAGATTTCTGGCAAAAACTCTGAGAGTAAATAAAATTGCCATGAAAAGTTTCTCAAAAAAAAAAATTTGTCGTTCGGAGTCGACTTTCAACTGTAGGTCCCGCCACTCATGTATAAAATTAACACACACAACATAAGTGGTGTGAGAAGCTAGGCCGTAATCCTGACTGAAGGGTTGTAATGGCCAATTATGTATGTATGTATCAACAGAATACGTAGTTGTAGTAGACACTGCCATAAAAGTTGAAGTATAAAGTTTTGTAATTTTTCGTAGATTTCAACAACGTTACGCTATAAAATTTGTTTTCCGATCTCTCATTCAGATCTCGAAGTGGTAAAGTCGGTACATGCGTTTTCAGCATGTATAAAATTAACCCAGACAACATAAGTGGTGTGAGAAGATAGATTGTAATCCAGACGAGAGACATGTAATGATAAACAGAAAAATCCTTAGTATTTTTCAAAATTTCTTAACATGGCTAAACTCTTATATTAGAACACAATACAATCCAAATTTTTTAAATTTATTTTATAGGAAATCTTAATCTTTATCTTATTTTTCTTTTTTTTTTCTTTTGCAGATACTTTTAAGAAATTTTTAAAATACAAAACAAATTACTAATCAAACTGCTGCTTAAGAACGAATGAAAATATTCATTCATTTATTAAACAAACAGAATTCGTAAATAAAAATAAAAAATTCATAAAAAAAAGCGTTACAATTTTAAAAACATTTACAAAATTTTATAAAAAAAAAAAATTTTTAAAAACAGAAAAAAAAACTTTAATAACAAAACAGAACGTGAGACTTATAAAAGAAATAAAATAATGAAATTATAAAAATAAATCGTGTGTAAATAAAACGTTTTTATGAGAAATAAAAAAAAAATAAATTAATTTCCTATACACATAAATTACAACAATAACAACAAGATATATATGTACTTACATATGTACATACATATGTATATAAAACTATAATATATGCTATTGAAACAACACCAATAACAACAAGATTTCTATGTATTTTTTTTATAAATAAATAAATAGTAATAACGACAACAACAAAAGCAAAAACATATTGTCGATTCACCTTGAAAACGTTGTTCTGTGTTCACTTTTCTATTTTTTTTTTTTAATTTTTTTTTTGAAGTGCAGTTGACGTTTGGGGAGCTTTAGAAATACATAATAAAACAATAATAACAACAACAATAGCGTATTGAAAAAAAATAGAGAAGAAACAAACGACAAAATAATGCTAATAAAATAAAATAAAAATAAAATAAAATAAATAAAAATAAATAAAGAAAATAGAAGGAGGAGTAATAAACAGTGTTAATAAGAATCACAGTAGATTTGAAAAAAAGAATTTTTTTTTTCTTTTTTGAATTTCAAATCTATTAGAAAAACATTTTTAAATAGAAAATATTCGACAAAAAAAAAAAAGCAAACGAACTACCTCATTTTAAACAACAATAATAATAATAACTAAACAACTCTATCTCTAAACAACAACAACAACAACTACAACAGAAGAAAAAGAAGGAAAAAAATTTATACAAAAAAAAAATAATAATAAAAATACATATGTACAGCTGATTGTAATATTTTTTTTATAACATTAAACGCTTATATATCAACTGAGCAACAACCAACCAACCAACCAACCAACCAACCAACTACTTGTGGAACAAAACAAAAAAAAAAAAAACAATTTTAAACTGCATTCACAAAACCAGGAAAAAAATATATTCAACACACGATATACAAAAAAAAAAAAAAAAAAAACAAGTAGAAACAAAAAAAAATATAAACTCCTCTGGGTCTGACTAATCTTTTCAGTCAAGTCAGTCAGTCAGTTAGTTTTTTACTTTATGAATTACTCATATTTTACATATGTATAACAACAACAACAACAACAACAACAACAACAATAACAACAACATCAACTTCGACTTATAATAGTTTATTCCAACAACACTGCCAAGGAGACTTTATTTAATTTTTTTTTCATTTTTTTTGCCGTCATTTCGTCATTTAAAAGCTTATTTGTTTAACCAACCATATTTCTGGTGGCTGGCTCTGTTCAAATGTAAACAATTTCTTTACAAATTTCTGCCAAATCAACAATAATTTCGTTTTTTTTTTCTTTTCTATAAAAAATCACTCAATTTTAACGTGTTTGTTGTGTTGCCAACTATTTATGTGTGAATTATGAAAATTATGAATTTTGAACTTTGCAAGCAAATTAATCATCGCCACCCTCAACATTATTACTACTGTTGTTATAAGCGATTATCAGCAGGAAAATATTAAAAAAAAAAAATTCATTTTTTGGTTTAAATTATAAAAATAAAAAAACCGAAGAAAAACCGAAAACCCAATAATTTTTGGAACGCATAAAACGTTTTGAAACTCATTGAACATGATTTGTGAATCGTTTAATGTCAATGATTTTAATGATGATCAAGAAGAAGATTTAGTGGTTATACCAACAGCAGCAGCAACCACAACAATATCAACAACCAATGCAACAATAGCAACAACAACAACATCAGCCATACAAGAAATTGCCATTAATCCGTATGCCACCATTAGCGATTTAGAACAATCGCTAATCGAAGAATTAATCGAAGAAGATTACAAAGAGGATTTCGACGATAACGAAATCACACAAATCACAAATCAAGTTAATTTTCTTAAACAAGAACAAAAATTTGACAATTATTACAACAACGACAACACCACCACTAGCAATAGTAATCGTTTAGCATTAGAAGCAACAGTAGAAGAAGAAGAAGGAGATGATCTTTTAATAAAATCTGAAAGAGAAATCGATTTCATTCACGAACAAGAAACATTATATGAGAATTTGGAAGATAGCGATTTTATAATAACATTTGCTAAACAACAACAGCAACAGCAACAGCAACAGCAGAATTATAAAGAAAATATAATAAAAACAAAAACAAATAAAGCTGCAGCAGCAACATCAGCAGCATTGGGTGTTAAAAAATTGAAAAAATCTTCTACGAAAACTGTTACTCACGCGAGAGCCACAAAAGCAGCAGCAGCAAAAATAAGAACTAAAACTCGTACACAACAACAACAACAACAACAACAACAACAACAACAACAATACAATACCATATTCAATAACAACAGTAACAGTAATAGCAACAGTAACAGCAGCTTTACAAGCTTAAACAATAACACAACAACAACAACAAGCAACATTTGCAGTAGCAGCAATAGTAATAGTAACAGTAACAGTAACAGTAATTTAAGTTTAACAAGGACCTCAAATTTAAGTACAACAACGACAACAGCATCGTTAGCAACTTCTTCTTCTTTAAATGCTGATGATAAAATCAATATTAATTTTGAAAATAATTTAAATTTTATAAATTTTAAAAATTATAACAACAATAACAACAACAGCAACAACAACAATAACAACACGCAATTAATTAATCAAAATCCGTTGTATCAGCATCATCATCAAGAGAATCAATCCTTGAAATCACCACCAGCAACATCAGCACAAATTTTAATAAATAACAACAACAACAACAACAGTAACAACAACAATAATAAAAATAAAATGGAACACTATCAACAGCAGCAACAGCAACAACAACAACAACAACAACAACAACACCATCTCCAGCAACAACAACTACAACCAAATGTTGTATTCGGTTCAGATCGGATTAATTTGAACTCAAGTACCCCATATTCGGATGCAACACAAGTGAGTACAACAACCAAAAAAAAAAAAAGCGTTTAGAAATTAAGCACAAAAACAAAAACAAAAGAAAAAATAATTTTTAATTTGCAACAAATAATAATAATAATCCCCCACACACACAGATCTTAATGCATTAATACATACACACACAAACACACACACACATGCGTACTCACAATTCCACGCATATAATAATAAAATCGAATACACTGAACGAAAATGTTTGTACATTCGTATTATCATTATCCATTAATTTTTAATTTCCACAGACGGGTGACCTTTACAAGTCACCTTAGAAGTCTAGTACGTAGTTCAAGCCTCGGCTCAAGTATTTTAAGCAAGTGAAATATGTATGTTAACTTTTTTTTTACATCAAACTTTAACGTCGACTTCAGAGATCAGCAATTATTATTCTAAAAGATGGATAGAATAGAATCATAGTCATAATTTCTGATACATATATGCATGGAATCTCTACTCATATTCAAAGTTTGAAGTATTCATCATATTCATACGTATCAACACGTCTGATGTTATCAACTTCGAACCTCCATAACTCAACATATGTATACAAGAATCACAAAAAAAAAAATTATGAATCCCGTACGAACACTAAAATACTCATTAGAAGATTGTGTGTTTGCTCTGCTTGCTGCTCTGTGGTTTTTGCTTATGCGTCTTTTTTCTTTTGCTATAAATGTAACAATAACTGTAACAAAACAGTTAGTTTTATAAGGTTTTTTTCCAAAATTTATGAATCTAAATGAGTAGGCTTATGAATCAAACATATTTCGAATGGTGGCTGCAACGTGGACGTGAAACGTTTTATCGTTTATTAAAAAGTCCTTCTTTCCTTTGCATTATTATCTGAATTTAACCGCAAATGAGGAGATTGAGTTGAAAACACCTTACCAAACATATAATTGAATGAACCATTGTTTCAATTAAAAAAAGCCAAGGACTTTTTGACCGATCCTCGTATAGATGAATTATTTCGTTGAAATTGTTACACTATTTCCATTAACCTTAAGCATTTAAAAACCTGAAATTTACATTTTTGCTGAAACTATTGTATTTTAATGGCCATTCGTAATGGCCAATTGTAGTGTTTTGGCCCAACACAGTTAGAAGAAGTCAACACTTTGGTATTAAACAAAACATTGAACTTAATTATCTCTTTTTTTTTGTTTTTTTTCTTTTTTTAATGTTTAAACTTGAATTAAAAACTCACACGCATACGCGCAGAAACAGAAAATAATTTAATTTTATTTGAAAATTGTAATTTTGTTGATAAAAAGAAAAAAAAACAAAAAAAAAACAAAAAAAAAATTAAAGCCAAGCCAACAAAGTTTATTGACAATTGACCACAAAAAAGCAAAAAACACTAACTGGCTAACTCAAATTTTATGACAGTAAAACAGACAGACACTGGCAAAGTGCGTTGGTTTATTAGCAGCGTTTGTACGGCCGAGTGTGTTTTACAAGGTTCCATAATTTTAACTACAAAATTATTCTACGCGCTCGTACAAGTGTTATTTACCTACACATATACATATGTGTGTGTGTGTGAATATAGTTAAAAAAATAAAATAAAATAAAACAACAAAAATTAAAATAAACAAAAAACAATAAATAAATAACAGAACAGAACAGAACAGAAGGTGCATTAACATTTATTTAAATTTGCCTTGGAATTGATTTTCAATCATTCACAACAAATGAACGAACAAACGAACGTACAAGCGGTATGAATGAAGTGCGACGCGAGTTCAAAACAAAAGTTTACCCGAAAAGTTCATTCACTGCCCTGTACAATCAACCGCCTATACAGAGGCTGCTGACATACGGAAAAAAAATAAAAAATAAACAAATAAAACCCAAAAACTAACGAGTATTTTTCATATAATAAATCAAATTGTTATCATTATTGTTTATTGGGTAGCACTATCAACGCTGGCTGCAGCAGAATTACCAAAGACCGAGTCATAGTTATGGTGTCAGAGAGTAGAGCTTATATTCTAATAAAAATCTACTGTGTATCTAGGGTGTGTGGATTCATTTTCTGTTTTTTTTTTTAGGAGTTTTTATTGTTTTTCTTTTTGTTTTTACAATATTTTTCTGTTGTTATTAGATGGAATGTCTCTGCCTTACAACTTTGTTTATGTCTTACTGCCTCTCCGCCTGTCTGTCTGTCTGCCCGCCTTTTTGTCTATCTGTCTGTCTGTCTGTGCGATGTATTGTTTATAATAAACTGCAACTGTCTACTACTATTTCCAAATGCTTGACATTGCATTTGTATTTGCAAACATTTGTACCGAAAGAAATTCAGGTGCGCATGCCAGAGCGAAATTTTGAAACCCTAAAAAACTGAAATTCTCATAGAATAGGCACGCTTTGTGAAATGAAAATTATTGATACAGAAGTGTGGTCTCCGTAATGCTTTGAGAAGTGTTTAGAACTATTAAGTAAGAGCTCCTAGTTCCAATCCCAGCACTGATAAATGCCAGCCTTCTGTCAAAAGTTCTCAGAGTGTATAAATCTGTCGTTGGAAGTCGGGTAACTCGAATCATTCATCAAACTTTACACTGTAAACAGTCTTTACAGTCTTAGTTTGCTTATTTTGTGATTCTTGTATGCATATTTTGAGTTATGGAGAGTCGAAGTCGATAACTTCAGACGTGTTATAAGTATGATTCGCTTCTATTCATCATTTTGAATACTCATTGCTCATCTCTGGTACCCATGTTATACACGATGTGATGAGCTATAGAATAAGGTTACATCTCTACAATATCTTTGCTGATGAAATTCAAATTGTGTGGGAAATTAAATTTTCAAAAAACTTTAAAACGCTTTAAATGCTTTATAATTTTAAATGCTTGTTGGGTAAACATGGTGTAATTGTGCATTGTATGCCACACTTACTCACCATGTTTTAAAATTTTTATTCACTTTTTTTTTTCGTTTTTGCTGAATAAAAACTTCTGTTTTAAAGCTTTTTATCTTCGTCTCTCTCTCTCGCTCTATTGCTTATTTCTTCGTTTCAATTTCATTTTATTTTGGAATTTTTGTTTTTCTTTTTTGCCCTCCTCAGTTTCTGCTTTTTTTTTTTTTTTTTTGAACGCAAATTAAGTAGAAAATAGTAAGAAAACTAATAAAAATAAAAAAAAATAAAGAAATACAGGGGAGCGCATGACACACAAGAGAGAGGAAGAGAAAACGCA
The DNA here is from genome assembly GCA_005959815.1 of Sarcophaga bullata. Classification (NCBI taxonomy): domain Eukaryota; kingdom Metazoa; phylum Arthropoda; class Insecta; order Diptera; family Sarcophagidae; genus Sarcophaga; species Sarcophaga bullata. The sequence goes on from QOCX01000002.1 coordinate 331,265, forward strand.
GACATCGCTCTATTACTATGGCCATGCATAGACGAAAAAACTATTAAGAACCCTGTCTTGTCTAGGGCTGCGTCTGTGGCAATGTCTGTGAATTTTCAATAACCTTTACAGTCATGGCGGTAACTATAATGACGAGCATAAATTTTGGAATTTTGTATGTTCTTTTTGTGGGTATGAATGTGTGTGTGTGTGTGTTTTTTTTCTTTTATTTTTTTTTTTTTTCTGTTTGCTTTACACATACAAGTTTATGACGCTTATGATTCATTGCAAGAACTTAAGTTCTGTTAATGTTAATGGCGTTAATGGCGATGGTGGTGGTGGTGGCAGTAGTGGTGGCGGTAGTGGTGATGGTGGCGGTTGTGGGGATGTTAGTGTGGTGTGGTGGTGGTGCCGTTTTGTATAAATTCCACGAAAAAAACCATATTAAAACAATATTCTTGTTGTTGTTCATTTAAGTGTGAAAGAATTAAGTCTGGTCTTTAAAAAATACACACACACACACACACGCACACACACATATGCAATAAATTATTACAAATCAAAGATTGTTTTTTTTTTTATAACATTCGCTGTAATTTTTGTAATCCTCATGGAACAACAACAATACTAAGAACGGAGAAGAAGAGTAACAAGATTTTAAAAACTTATGATTCATTCGATGAAAATCTATGCTTCAAAAAAAAAAAAAAAAAAGAAACCAAAACAAAATCTAGAGGATAAATGAAGGTCTTAACCCTCAAATGCATTTGCTATTTGGATGGTGTATGTGTATACATATGTGGCCATCAAACAATGACCTTTAAACAGTAATTTAAACTAAAAAACAACAACAACAACAACAACAACAAAAATTATAAATTTAATAGAAATTATTTTTGTGGTAATATGAGGTTTTCCGTATTACACTTGATAAATATACGAGCAAAGCAATTAAATACGATACGTACGATACGCGATAACATTTTAACGCTTAGCATTCTTCTTTTAGTGGAGTTTAGTTGAGTAGTTTATGAATTAAAGAAACAACAACAAGAAGAAGAGGAAGGTTTTAAAATTCAGCAGGAAGCAGGAAGTAAAATAAAACTTATCTTATCCTCTAATTGTTGAAATTAATTTATAAATTATAATTTAATTATTAATAATTAATTAATAATGGCTTATCGATCGATCTTATGGTTGGATCATATGATTAACTGCATATATGTACATACATGTGTACCAGAGCCTATGATAACTTGTGTCAAACCTGCTTAACTTCCAAGCCAGTCAGTCAGTCAGCCAGCCTGCATACTTTGTAAGGCTGATAATCGTTTTGCAAAAAAAAAAACAAAAAAAAATCACTTCCTGGTTTGATAACACATTTTACAAAATACTACGTATGATTAATTGATTTAAATAAAAACGAATAATATTTGTATTTCAAATATTCAAATGTTCAAATATAATGCAACCAAGTCTACATTTGTTTTTGTTTTTGTATTTTCTAATTTTAATTTCGCATTTTACTTTTTCCCCTAAGCATTCTAAACGTAAATATTTGCAAAAATTATTTCAATTTTTTTTTTATTACAATTTTAAATACGATTGAAGCATTTTAAATATTATTTTGAATTTAGAATTTGAATTTTTATTAAATATTGTACAAAATAATTATTAACGTACGTATTTGTTGCTAAAATTCATTTAAACGTAGTGTAAGTGAGTGTGTAAGAGTGAACAACGTGTAGAGATTAAAATCTTTTGCGCAGACATCTGTTAGCAATTATTGTAAAATCATAAAGAAAAGAACTTTCGCTTTAACTAAGTAAATGCATTTAGTTTTCTAAAGGATGTCTGTCTGTCTTCTCTGCACTCAACATTCTCTTTTAAATTAGTTGTTTTAGTTGCTGAAGTGATGATATTTACTTTAAATTTTTTAATGAAAGAAAAAAAAAAACTCCAGCAAATAAAGATTTCATTTATATTTCCGGTATCGTTTACTTTTTTATATTGATTAGCAGTATTAAATACTTGTGATAAAAGAATTTATCACAATCAAATAAAATAAGAAACCTTATCTCTTCGTCCCTAACCTAATTACAAATGGCTACAAGCACTATGAGGAAAAGCCAATCTAAGACTAACTAAACACATTCCCATTCTGTTGCCGGTGTAAAATCTGTCCTCTGGAGTCGACTTTAAACAGTAGGTCCCTCTATTCGTGGGTAATATTTACACACACACATCATGTAAAGGGCATTTGTTTATCAAGCCTGATTAAGCATCAATTGGGAGAGTTTTATTTTCCAAAGTAGCGCTTAAAATATATGACACCGGCTAAAATACTAAGCAATTTTAAATAATTAAATGTGTACACAATACATTAGGAATAGCCATAGTCTAGTAAGTAATGAGTTGGCTTATTAGACATATGGCCACGGCTCAAACCTCAGGTCAGACATCAAAATGAAATTATGAAAAGAAAAATATTTTTTCGGTGACTTCCCCATCAGCAGATTTCTGGGAAAAAAATAAATAAAATTTCTTTTAAAAGTTTCTCAAATATCTGTCTGCCACTCATGTATTAAATTAACACACACAATAACATAAGTGGTGTGAGAAACATGGTCCATAATCCTGACTGAAGGGTTGTAATGACTAATTAAATGTGTACACAATACAACAATACAACAATACACTATAATTACACATTTCTGTACACAATACAATGCAAATAGTTTTATAAATACCTCATATTAAGAATAGTAATCATAATAATAATAAGAATACGTTTTAACGAACTTTAAAACTTTTTATGAGAGAATATTGAACTTTTCAATTTAAAACCTTTTCAAGTTTATTTAAGTTCATTTTCAACAAAAACAAAATCAACAAATTTTCCAAACAGATAGAGAGAGAGAGAGAGTATTGAACTTTTTATACGACACGACCCTAGAAAATATTATTATTTCATGCCACACAATAAAACTTTTATTTCGAAGAAAACTTACAAAAAAAAACCCATTTTTTTTACGTAAATACAGACGATTACATATGTACATACATACCTACATCCATACATCCTCCATACAGACACAGGGTGTAATGTCTGCGCATATGTCTACACAGTAAATTTTGTAGTAAATTTTTGCCTAAAATGTAATGAACGTATAGAAAGAACACAAAAGTTCATTTCAAATATAATCATGATTATAATGACGATGATGACGATGATGTTGAACTGAACTTGGTTTAAAAACTCTCTTAAATGAGGTTAATGATCTTTTTTCCGTTTTATTAATAATTTTTTTTTATTGCTGTTGTTGTTGTTGTTGTTCTGCCTTAAATATTACGGGCTAATAAATCATATTGTAAAGGAAAACAAAAAAAAAATAAAAGTAACATGCCAAAAATAACAATAACAACAACAACAACAATAATACAAAAATACAATACACGAAACACATATGTGTGTGTAGCCCACCCCCAAAAAATAATTATTGACAACGACAACGACAACGACAACAACAATGGCAATGGCGATGATGATGATAATGATGTTCATTTCCCTTTGTGTGTAAAATCATCATCATTTTCGATTTCAAGTTGTCCTAGGTTTAGCAAAAATGCGAAAAAAAACAACAACAACAAAATAAGAATGCCCGACTGAGTGTCAATGGCCTGTTCAAAATTCTACAGAACCTTGGAGTGAGTAAAAAAAAAGTGAGTGAACGAGCAAGCAAACGGAACGATTGAATGAATGAATGACTGAATGAACGCAAAATAAAACGTGAAAATGTGAGTGAGCAAGTGACTGACTGAAAGCAAAAAGAAATTTTTATTTTGTTTTCTGTTTTTTTTTTTACACAATTTTTTCCGTTTTTTTATTATTATTTTACAAACAATAACAAAAACAATAACAACAACAACGTCAATAAATGAAATATCAACAACAATATTTACACAAATAATTGCACATTTTATTAACACTCGATTTTTATTTTTTATTGAAACTAAAACACGTAGAAATCAGTAACAGACAGTCTAACAGACAGACACATGTTGCGTTTTTTTTTATTATTTTCTGTTTTGATTATTAATAAATTAGGTAATTTACTTTATAAACAATAAACAAAAAACAAATAATAATAAAAACAACTTGACAACAACAACATCAGTTAACAGCCGGCCCCATGTCCCCATGATAATGCCAATGCCAATGACAAGTGGTGGTAATGTAGTAAGCATTAGTAGGAATTTCACAATCATCTTCTATTTAAATATGGCAGATCAAAAACCTTTTGCAAAATTATACGAAAATTACCAAAAAATGAAAAAAAAAAAATAAAAAATAAAAATAAACAACAGCAATAACAACAAATTAAATTTTGAAAAAAAAAAAAAATTTTTTTTTTTTTTGATTTTATATTACAATAGATCTGTTCACACACATTTAATAATCAAGAACGCAATATTAAAACAATCGGGCTGTTTCTGTAAGACAAGCAATGCTGGACGGTCAACAGTTTGTAGGGAAATAAATCAAAAACATTTGCGTAATTCAGCAGTTTTTATTCGACTGAAAGCACTCGCGTTATAGAAACAGGTAAAGAATTGCTTTTAAATCCAGACAATATGTTGACAGAGAGCTATCGTACTAATTGCAACCCAAAAGTGAAGCCTTGTCCTATAAAAAGGCATTGGTTTTTTAGAATGGCTTCAATTGCTTTTAATTTTTTAGTCATCTAGCTTACCAGAAAATTAAACTTTGTGGTCGTTAGCTTTCAAAATTTGCAAAATTTCCATGGCATATTATATGCAGAAAATCAGTTTTTAATTTTTCTCGGCAGTCTCCTTAGAGCCTCAAATACTTAGAGCAACATTCTCCAAATATTTTATTCCTGTAAAGAAAAAATAAGATTTGTTAGCTCCTCCTCCGTCATTATATTTTGGTCAAAAGCCATTTCAGATAGCAAGCTGTAGCGTGGAACATGCCAGCAAATCACTGTTCAATATTTTCCGAAATACGGCGACAACATGATAAAAGCAAATTGACATGATGGTCAAGAAGATGCGTAAAACTTACAATGACATTTCGTACACAGATGTGAATAGAAGAAGCTGTTAGGCTTCTAATAGGATTCAAGAGAAAATGTGTTTAATGGCTACAGTTAAGTAGGGGCCAATGCTTCGAATGATCATTGTCGTTATTCCTCTAAACTATGTGAACCAACCTACTATGTGGGAATTTTATTGATACTCTCAGTAAAACAAAATGAAAAGGTCAAAATCCGGAAAAAGGTTAAAATTCTTTAAACCTCAAAAGGAAAAAAAAAGAAAATCAACCAACAAAATAACAAAAATAACACACGTAAATTGTATAATACAGCCTCACCGCTCTTGTCTAAAAGGATCAGTAAAACGTAAATAAAAATATAGAAAAAAAAATAACAAATAAAAGCAAAAATTATGAATGAAAACAAACAACGTAATAAAAAATTGAACATGAACGATGAAAGCATCTTAATTTAGTTCTCCTCGACTGTTGAGAACAGAACAGCAACAAATGCATTTGTTTTTCCTTACTTTGGATATGTACACGAACACCAGTACGAATACGCACTATAAAAATAACAAATACACAGACAGGCAGACAGACAGACAGACAGACAACAAATATAGACGATATTTATGCATGACTATTTAGCACACACACACACACACACTCGCACATAACAGAAAATAACTTTTTCTTTCTCTCTTTTCTCTATTGTGTAGTTTGGTTTTTATTATTGTAAATAAACAGTTTTATAGCCTGTGAAATTTACACATACACACACACACACACACAAAAGAAATCACTCTCTCTTTACACCTACATATACAACAGCTAGAATAAGTTTAGTACTTGCATTTGTAGTGGTGTTTGTGTCTGTTCCAGTACTCCTCTTTTGCAGTGTTTTCCTGTCTTCAGCTTCATAAGTTCTGCTTTACTTTGCTCTGTGATACTTGTACTGTTTTTTTCTACGCTGCGTATTTCTTCTTTTTTTTTACTACATTGTTTTGTTGCTGCTGTTACTGTTGTTGTTAGTGTTGTTGTTGTTGTTGTTGTTGTTGTTGTTGTTGTTAAATACAATGCCCGTTTCGCTAACATGAAAGTTAACGACCCTTTGCAAGGCCGTAGAATCGTTTATTTTTTTTCCTTTTTTTGTTCTTTCCTCTTCTTCTTTTCGTAATTTCATTTATTTGCTATTGTTGTTGTTGTTGTTGTTGTTGTTATTATTATTTTGAAATCCCTCTTTACTTTGATAAATTTAATCATGCGCCACTCTGCACACCTCAAGTGTGGGTACGACGACATCGTTACGCTGTCGTAATAGTCAGGGCTGGTTTTGCGGTTGTAATTGTGTTTACAGTTCCATACAAGAATTGAAACTTGTTTTATTCGTTCGTTTTTTTTTTCAGATTTTTAATTATTCTATAGAATTTAACCCTATAACGTGTAGAATATTATATTATTTCTATTTCTTAAAAAAAAACGGCAAAAAGAAAAAGAAATTGCAAATCGAAATCAATTCAATTCATTGACTTTAAACATTTTAATTTGAAAACTTTGTTAGAGAACACACAAGGTCACAATATTATTTTTGAAGTTTTTAACCTTTGCTTAGAGATACAATTTGGTAGGGTAGCGTAAAAATTAAAAATTAAAGAAAAAGTTCATTGCCATTGTTTAACCAGCAAATTTGTTATGAAGGTTAACAAACCAGCAGCATATGTACGTATGTATGTACGTATATCAAACACATGAACTTTTTCTCTTTGAATTCAGCGTTCAGTTTGGACTTTTTAAGAAGCCATTCCTTTACAGGCAGAGCCAGTTGTATATGTACAAACATACATACATACAAACATGTATTGTAGAGTGCTGGCTGAAATACAAAAATAACTGCGTATCTCATACGAATCTGCATCTCTTGTTCTCTCTTTTTATCCTGTAAATCTAAACAAATGTCCGTATGTCTGTATGTATGTTGGTGTGTATCCCTCTAGACTGGTAGTTTCTTTGAATTTTAAACTGTTTAAGCAGTTATTGGTGGCATTAAATAGCGCAGACAAAGTCTGTATCATTGATGGCGTCTGTAAAGCGTGTCTGTGTAAGTAATTGAGCCGGTGTCTGTGTCGAATAGTCATCAGCCATCTCCATTCAATGTGTGGATGTGGTGGTGGTGATTTGTATGCGTATGGGATCGACCTGCCTGAATGATTGACTTTGTTGTTGTTGTTGTTTTAAATATTATAACAGCTTAAAGGATGATTTTGGAAACACGATAATCATGTTGCTGCAGTTATTGTGTTGCTTCTGCTATCAATACTATGAATGTAGATGATGACGATGACAATGATGATTGAATATTTTTTTTCCAACATGAAATGGATGGATGGATGGATGATGGCAGGCTGATCAACTAGTCATCAGTGAGTGTAGCTGTCTGTCTGTCGGTCTGTTTTGTATATTTTATCTTTTTTTTTTTCTTGTGGTTCATTAGTTGTTTTTGCTTTTTAGTTCACTGGCTTGCTATGAATCGCTGTTGCTTGTCTGAATTTGTGTTGCCTTGTTTTTGGTTAAATGACTGTATAATGCCAATGAACCCTTGAACCTTTATTACCGTTACCTGCTACAACAACTGACTAGCAATGGCGATAAAATACAACGTATACTTGCATACATAATTCCCTAGATATTCTTTTATTTTCTTATTCTTTTTATTTTCCATAGTAAATATTCTTTTCATTTTGGTATGTTTTTCGACAAATTGTTTGTACAATTTGGAAATGGAAATCCTTTTTAGGAATTCTTTTTAAAATGAAAATAAACGCTTTCTAATCTTAAGTATCACATTCCAGCCATACCTGCTGCAGCTGGTTTATTTCTAAATTTGGAAATATGCACGTAGATATTGTACCTGCACTCTAAATCTAGTTTCAAAATGATTTTAAACATGCTCACATGGAAAATCTTTATTTCATCATAAACAATATAAATGAATACGTGTTTGTGTAGTAGTACATGAGAACGTAACAATCCATCAATATCATTTCAATGATAATGATTAGCACTCTGTCTATAAATATTGAGGCATATATCCGTTTGATTTCTTGTCTGTCTTGTCTGTCATTTGTTATTAATGTGTTGCCAGATTATAAAGAAATTACCAAGAATTGTCTTGTTTTGTATGTGGTTCTTCCTATTTTTACTCGAAACCACAAAGTATTGATAGAAGGCGAGTAAAAATTGAATAATTGTTATTACTTTCTAGATCTTTAATTTAAAACTATTTCGCTATCGATTCGGATTTCACAACTTGAAGTTGTCTGCGATGATTTAAACTAAAGGATAGATAATCTCCCAATATGTGCTATTTTGTGTTCAATTGTTCTTTAATATTATTTGTTTGCGTGTGAGGTAGGGTATAAAAGATCATCATTTGTAATGATTATCAACTGCATTATGCGGTGCTTTCACTGCCATAATTTCTTCTCCAACTCTAAATAGACTTCTTTCCTTAGCGGCTTTTTGTGTTAATTCGTGAAGACTTGCATCTACGTACGGAAAACGACGATTCTCTATACTTGTGGGCCAGGGTTACGTTATTTTTAAAACCAAAATCACGCCTTTTGTTCATCTTCTCATATTTAACTTAGCCGGACTGCATGTAGGTTTGGCTTTTTCCTGTGTTTGCTTATTAGATGTGAGTCCACGGTTCAAACCCCGGGTCACACATCAAACGATTATTATAATATTTCTTCGGTGACTTTCTCTCAGCAGCAGATTTCTGGCCAAAACTCTGAAAGTAAATAAAATTGCCATGAAAAGTTTCTCAAAAATCTGTCATTCGGAGTCAACTTTAAACTGTAGGCCCTGCCACTCATTTATAAAATTAACACACACAACATAACTGGTGTGAGAAATGAACAATTATGTATGTATGTGCAACTCCACCTATTGTACAATAAAATTCATAATTATTTAGTTAATCTTGCTTTTAGAAAATTATGCATTTTAGGGTTATAAACTTTTAAACAATTTTAATTGAATTTCTTAACAAAATGTTTAAACGACGAGTATAAGCCAAATACATGGAGGGAGACCTTGAATTTTTTAAACAAATTCTGCAGCCATAAAACGTTCCATAAATGATTTATTTTTGAAGTTAAGTTTCTTGTTATTTTTTTCTGTTTCAAATGAAAAAAAAAAGGTTTTCAATTTTTTTTGTTCAAATTTTACGCTTTAAATTCTGTTAAACGCAATACAATTTGAATTTTAACGCCTAAGAAAGTGGAGAAATATGAATAAATTATTAAAAATAAAATAAAATAAAATAAAATGAAATGTATGTGGTGTTGGTATTGTAGTCATCATAGATTGTTTTCTTTTCTTTTTTTTTTTAATTATTTCTTGGTAATTTTTGTTTTATTTTTTATTTTTCTTATTAAAAATTCAAAATTAATTTTTGAAGAAATTATGAAAATCTTAAAAAAAAATAAAATTTTGTGAATGGAATGTTAATATTTCCGTTTCAATTTCAATATTTCACCTTAAATCATTAATTCAGTAATGAAATCCTTTAAAGCCATAGTTTTGTTAACAATTTTAAACGTTCTTTTGGTTTCTTTTGGTTTCTTTTGGTTTCTTTTGGTCTCTATATGTGTTTCAGCTTGAAATTCTTCAAGACAAGCTTTTTGTGTGAGTCAATCTAGAGCTGGGTTTTCTGTGGTTCTTTCCCTCTCTCTCTCTCTCTATCTGTCTATATCTTCAGTCTCATAAATACATATGATGATGATGATGGTTAATACTTTTATTATTATTTTTTGTTTTTGTTTTTGTTTGTTTTTTTTTTCTTGAATAGTGGTAGTTTGATTCCTCTCTCATGATGTTGTTGGACCCATTATCATCGTCCTCACCATCATCATACGTGCATATGTACATACATATGTACGTGCAGATGAATGTCGTCAAGTCATTTAGTTGTTTCAGTTTAATTTTTTTTTTCTACTCTATGGTTGGTTATAAATATATTGTGTATTATTTTTTATATATTTTTTTTTATTTTATTTTTTTTTTATTTTTACTGCTGATGTTGTTGTTTCGTTTTTTATTTTTTATTTTTTAATTTTTTATTTATTTTTTTTTTGCTATATTTTTCGTATACAACATTTTAAAGGTATTTAAACTTTTTCAAGGCTATTGATAATATTTCTTTCCACTTTTATACAATATTATATACCAAGAGAGAGAGACTCTTTTTTCATATTATTTTTGTTTGTTTCGTTTTTTTTTTGCATTTTGTTGTCTTTTTTTTGTTGTTGTTATTATTATTGTTGTTGTTGTTGTATGTATATTTTGGTTCTAGTTGTATTTTATTTATTTATCTTGATATTTAAGGTGGAATATAAATTTTATTGTTGTTGTTGTTGTTGTTTTTGATTATTTAAATTGTTAAATTGTTCCTATTATTGCACACAGAGAGAGGTTTTTTTTAACATGCTTACGCCGTGTCTCTAAAGTTGTTTTGCTCTTTTTCTCAGTTATTGACGTCTTAAGAAATAAATTTCGTTTTAAATTATATTTTTTTTTAATAAATTTTACAATAACAACAACAAAAAAACCAATAATATATCAGGCTATCACAACAACAACAACAATCAAAATTATAAAAGTAACACTATAGATTCACTCTCTTATATTATATCTGATAAACACACACACACACACACACACAAACAGACACTCATACCGGCCATTAAAACATTTAGGGGTTAATGACACTTTTCAGTTTATATTGCATTTGTATGCGTTTCTATGTGTGTGTGAGAGTATTTCACCATTTAATTTAATTCATTTTTGCATTCTCATATTAATTTGCATGGAGAAATACATGTGAGTGTATAAGTGTTTGTTTTTTTTTTTAATCAAAACAAATTATTTTTTTAAGGGAGCGAGAAAGAGGGAGAGAGCGAGAGCGAGAGATACATAGAGAATTTCATTTCATTTAATGCAACTGTATAAGTGTTAAATTGAATTTTTGTTTTGTTTTGTTTTGTTTTTTCTTTTTTTTTTATAAATTATGACGTCACTTCCTAAAACCAATTAAATATGTTAACATTCATCATTAAACCGTATTTAACACACACACAAAAAAAAAACAGAAAAAAGTGCAACACCAGCATTAACATCGACAACAGAAACAACAATTTTTAGCAAGCAAATTACAATGAAATTTAAATTTTTGTAAAGAAAAGCAACAAAAACAAACTAACATATAAAATTCGGAGGAGGCCATCATCATAAAATTAAAATCGCAAGTCAGGCTTTAAAAACGTACAAAAATTTAATGCCACCCACCCTTTAAAAAACACAGCGCCTCCCTTAGTCTCTGCATGCGCTACTCTTGTTAGGCAGCTGTGAATGAATGAATTTTAATACACAGGGTCTTTTAAAATTGAGTTTCTCTTTCAATTCGAAGCAACATTAAACATGGTTATTAAGAACCAAATGATGCTCACATGATGGGTTTCCATACGCTGTTAGTTTTCGGGGGAGTTTTACAATGATTTTTCGATGAAATATTTCAAGGTTACATTTACTTTGAGTTTGTGTGAATGAAGTTAAATCTCTTATGATTGTGACAAGAAAATTGTCTCAACTGTAACTGAAGAATCGGTCTTTATTTTAAAATATTATTTTAACCGGAATTAATAAGTTGTCATCGTTACCAAAAGTTTTTTGATTGGTGCCCACTAAAGATGAGCTATAAGTATTTAAAAAGATGAGTAGAATCGAATCATACTCATAATTTCTGATGCTTATACGCACACTTTCATACTTATTTTAATATCATGGAACCTCCTCTACTCATATTTAAAGTTTGAAGTACTCATCTTATTCATACTTAACAACACGTATGATGTTGTTGATAATTCAACATATCTATACAAGAATCACAAAATTAGTATTTTTTGCTTATGTGTCTTTATTATTTTGTTGTAAATGCAACAACAATAACTAAGACTGTAAATTCGAGTCACTCGAATCATTTAGGAGTACAATATTACAAGGATTTTCTAAAGTTATGAACTTAAATGAATAGGCCGCTTATGAATCAAACATATTTCGAATGGCATGAGTTTGATGTCAACGCTGTAAGCATACTCATTGCAACCTGTACTTATAAATCAACGTTGTAGTAGTTACATAAATTTCAATATTGTTGGACTCACTTATATTCAAAATTTCATGAGTGCTTATGAGTAACAAACAATTCACTGCCGATCTCTGGACTTCTTCTGGTGTCCAGGATGTTTGTTTTTTAAGATAGGCTCAATAGTGTCAGTGACGGGTAGGAGTTCAGTTGGACTTTTTTTTTCCAGCCGTATAGTCATTTAGTCTCGTATAAGGTCCTGTACGCCAATCTCCCCATCTTGTGAAAGAGCTTCTATTATGTCTGCAAAAATATTTCTTTCTACGACTTCCTCTCAGCAGATTTCCGGCAAAAACTCTGAGAATTAGTAAAATTGCCATGAAAAGATTCTCAAGAATCTATCGTTTGAAATCTACTCCGAAAATTAACACACCCCCAACATGGCTGGTGTGAGAAGCAATGTCGTAAACCGGACTAAACCAGACGAAAATGTCTCAAAACCTGAGCTTGCACGATCCTTTATTGAAAATACTGTTGCTGTTTTCAATGTATTTTCTTAAAGTGTGTGTTTTTTTTTTTGCTAATTTGTTTTTGTTGTTGTATTTTTTGCATTATAAAATTATTGTATTTTAAAAATAAATTAAAAAAAAAATTCAATTTGTTGTGTGCCTGTGTGCCTGCGTTAATGACAAACCAGAAATTGTCATTCATAATGTTCTTCACTTGGGCTCGTTTAAAAAAAAACTTTGCAGTGCAATGAAACGATGGTCACCCTATACTACAGCAACTCAACAGTGGCATGCTCTAGAACTTGAAATACCGTATTTTTAATTCGTTATAAGCAGATTTAGTCATCAATTCGTTTAATTTAATTTTTGTGTGTGTGTGTGTGTTTCGATTGATTTCAGGGAATGAAAAGTTCATTTTAAAAATTTCGTAACTGTTTTTAAAATTTTAATTAATATTGTTGTTGTTGTTGTTGTTGTTGTTGTTGTATGATGATGATAACAACAACCGCAAAAACACAAACAATAATAACAGAATAATTTTAAATTTTGTAACAGAACCGTTACGATTATTAATTTTTGTTGTTGTTGTTTTATTTTGTAAAACAGGAACAAAAGTCACAAGATTTATGTTTTAACGATAAAATACCGTTTGTTTTATATGCAGTATGTTTGTTATTGTTGTTGTTGTTGCTGTATTTGTTGTATTTTTCTTTTGAAACAAGATTTTGTGTAATTCGTTAAAAATATTTCAAAAAAAAAAAACAGAACAACAGGATTAACGGTATAATTTGAAGATATCGAAAGGGCTTATAATGATGATGAAATACTCTGCGGTTTCGTTCAAAATAATATGGAATTTAAATCAGTTTTCGTTAAATTTCAAAATGAATTTCTGATTCACAGCTGCTTATTAAAAAAAAAATCCACAAACTAAAAACCAAATTATGAATTGCTTACATTCCCTGATATCAAGATTATGAAAATCAAATCAAAAATATTTGAATTTATTTTAAAATTTATTTCCATTGTCATGAAACATAGAACGATTTAAACAATTCAACTTTATGGGTTTTGGATTAAAATTTTATTACCATTTTGGAACAGTAGAACTGTACATAGATTCTTTATAATAAGGCCACATTTCCTACTCTATATACTGAAAGTAGCTTCAACTTATTCCGCAATGATTTCTCCAGGGGCAGTGGGTGTAAGTAGGAGAAAAAGACTTCATATTTAAATCAAGGTTAAAGGCATCGTGCAGTTTAGGCATTTTCTAAAGTCAATCAACACGTCATTAAAGCCTATTATAAGAATAATAAAGGATCTTATTTTTATGAAAACGTGGTAGTCTAGTCCAGGTAGTCTGTTAGCTTATTAGATGAGAGCCCATGATTCAACCCCTGGCTCAGACATCTCGAACATAATGGAATATTAAAAAATAAATTCTTACTCTCAGCAATCTTGTGGTAAAATCTCTAAGAATAAATAAAATTGCGATGAAAAGCTTCTCAAATAGCTTCTTATGGATAAAATTAACACACAAAAAATAGTGATAGTGTCAGAAACTAGATTGTAATCCTGACTAAAGGGTTACTTACTTAATTGGCCATTAACAACCTGACTAACGGATTTCAGCCTGCCGTAACACATTCTTCGAAGTCGCCGTAGTCTAGTAGGTAGTGTGTTGGCTTATTAGACGAAAGTCCAGGGTTCGAATTCCCCGGTCAGACATCAAAAACGAAATATGAAAAAAATATTTCTTCGGCGACTTCCTCTCAGCAGATTTCTGGCAAAAACTCTGCGAGTAAATAAAATTGCCATGAAAAGTTTCTCAAAAAAAATTATCGTTCGGAGTCGACTTTAAACTGTAAGTCCTGCCACTCATGTATAAAATTAGCACACACAACATAAGTGGTGTGAGAAGCTAGGCCGTAATCCTGACTGAAGGGTTGTAATGGCCAATTATGTATGTATGTATGTAACACATTCTTCAGGCGCCTAACGGCTAAATGATTGTAGTATGTAGTAAGTATAAGGAATTTGTAATATCAACATTTTTCTTATTTAATTCCAATTCTCGGTTAACCCATATTAAAAAATAATTTTTTTTTATAATTTTTGCAGCTAAGTTTTCCAATTCTTTTTTTTTTTATTTTTATTTTTTTGAGTGTGTTTTTTGTTGTCATTTTCCGTTTGTAAGTATTTTAATGTTGAATATAAATTTCCTTTAAATTTAATTGCCTTTAATGCGCGGACCTGATTAAATTTTAAAATAAAACCATTATTTCATCACTTTTCTTTTAAAGAAAATTGCCAGTCATTTAAAATTAAAGAAAAAAACAAAACAAAACAAAACAAAAAATTATAAAAAAAAAAAAAATCCGAGAAAAAAACAGAATATTTTCAATTCAAGTGAATGTATCATGTCACTACCTACCAACGGTGTGACAAAATGTCTTGGGGAAATTTTCCGTCTTCGTTTTTTTTTTCTGTTCCAACATGCGATTTTGATCAGCGCGATGTAAAAGTGATTTATAATGGATTCCATGTAAATGGAAAAATAAAATACAAAAAAAAAAAAAAAATAAAAAATCAAACGAATCAAATGAATCATGTTTGCAAATGATTTTTCTCGAAAATAAGGAAATTTTTATTAAAAAAAAAAAAAAAAAACAATAAAAATATCAAAGCGACATTACATACATACATATGTACATACATACATACATATAAAAACAAAAACAAATAAATATTTTATATTTATTTTATAACACAATAATAATAAAGCATATTCAATTATTTTTATTGTGTGTTCTATTGGCGCTTATGGAAAAAAAGCATTAAGAATCCATGAAGTGCATTAATGTCCCGTGGCACATGTAGTCATCTAGCCAGCTACATACATACCCCATGTTAAGAATTGTATATGTGCATGTGTCCATAAGGAAAATGTTTTATTTTTGTATTTTACATTTTCCTGGACATGATGATAAACGTATTGACTGCCAACAATGTCCGTCTGTCTGTCTGTCTGTCTGGCTTGCTCCGCAATCCAGTGTGGGTTTGGTGGACTGGCTAGCTGGCTGGCTGGCTAGCTATGGCTGAGCTGTCATTATAAATGTTTTATTTTCTTTTACATGCAATTTCCTCACAGGTGCAATTTGTTCAAAATCTACAGTCACACACACAAATGTTCTTACGAAATACGTACATATGTATACATTCTTACGTAGATTTTCATTTTTGTTTGAAATAAACGAGGGAATATGTCAACCACCCACTAAAAGTATAATGACCATTAAATATATTATTAAATAAACAACAACAACAACAACAACAACAACAACATTAACTACAAAACAATAAGGAAGGAAAAAGAACTACAACGAATAACATAAGAAATAGAGAGAATACATTGGAAAAGCGAATTACATTCGCAAAATAAACCAAAAAAAAAACAAAAAAAACACGAAAAAAATTAAAATCACACAAGACATTCAAATTAAAAAAAAAAAACAAAAAAATACGAAGAAAATAATAAAATATCGCCAAATTGTCTATTCATTGTAAGCATTTTTCAAACAAAAAAAAAAATAAATTCTATATCTCTGTGTGTATGTGTGTGTTTAAATTAAATTTAAAAAATTTACAATTTCTTTTAGAAATTTTTCTAGAGGAGGAGGGTTTTTTCGTTTTTGGTCTTTTTCTAAAGCATAGACATGTTGGAGTCAAGCACAAGACACGCGATGTCTTTGATAAAATTTTCATAAATTATTTCAGAATTTTTGTTTTTTTCTTTTTTTTTTTTGGTTTTTATTCATTCTCTAAGTAGGGGGTCTATTTAAAAAGAATTTGAAACTACAAACACACACACACACACACACACACACTTTTCTAATAAATTTTGTAATTTTATTGAAAATAATTTTTTATACCCTTACTCTGTGATAATTGTTTAAAAGCTTTACATCTCAATAATTATTACCATTTTCATACAATGTCCCATCCCCATGATGAGTCATGGGTTTATTAGACTTTATTGGACTTTGAAATATTAAAAGTAAATCAATATTAACGAAAGACAAAATAAAAACGTTTTAGAAAATAAACAAAAGTTCTAAAGTTTATCTAAAAAGAAAATCAATGTAAGAAGTAATTGAAATTTTAATTTAATTTGTAAAAAAAAAACTCTTTTAAATTTAATTTGTCTTGCAAAAATATTAATAACTTGCAGTCTAGGTCTAATAGATCTTATCTAATGGTTGAACAGGCAGATGCCCCTGCCACATAAAATGGCTCATGAACGTGAAGAGCAAGCAACAATCTAAGATTTATTTGAACGGGAAAGATTTCACATGCGATTTTGTTGTATGATCTGGATCTACCTATGAGTACAAGAATGATATTCTCTGGCAAGTTAAACCCGGAACCATTTAACTATTTATCAAGATCAAAAGCAAATTCAGATATCGTAAGCAATCTTTCGATTGCCTGATCTTTCACAAAAAAAAAATAATAAAGCATTATCCAGATATTACCCATACAGGATATTTTGTTGACCCATCACTTGGGAGTCAGTAATTTCTGTTCACAGCAGAGGCTTTGGTTTTTGAAATGCTTTTGTAAATCAAAAATAAATTTCAATTTCCAACTTGAAATTTGCCTGGGTATCGTATTAGAAAATTTTGTTTAAAAATCTTTAAAAATTGTTTAGCAACTGAATAAATAGAAGAAAAAAAAAAGATTAAATTTTCTTATCAAGCTAAAAAATTACGGCTTGACGTTTATCAGTTTCGCTCGTATTCTGTTTAATACCCTGTATGAAGCTAATATAATGAGATACGCGTGTAAAACTACAATATAATGTACCCACATAGTACCATACCCATACCATACCATACCATACATCTACTGTGTATAGTTATTTAACAACCAGATATGTACGTATTTACATATGTATTTACATAAGTAAGTATGTAAGTATGTATGATTATTGTTGTTTTGTCAAAGTGTTTATTAATGTCGTTGCTGTCGTCGTTTATTTAATTAAAACATTTTCGATCTGCATAATTTGCTTTAGAATTTGCATTTGATTAACCAAGATTTTTTTTTTACTTCTATAACAACAATACAAACGTACATACATCCACCCATGCATAAACTCTTCATGATGATACAGGTGGGTTAAACGAAGGTGTAAAATCCATAAATTATTTTCTTACCAAGTTTTAAAAATAGTTCATCCCATTCAATCCAATAGATTTTCGATGCGAAAAATATCGCAAATTGTTTTGAGTTTTCATTTGTTGTTGGCTTTATTGCATTGCAATTACAAGGAATATTAATATCAGACTACAAATATGTATATATTGCTATTTACGAGGGTCGGCCAATAAGTTCTATGGACTTTTGAATACAACACACATTTTTTTACAGAGTTGCCATAGCATTTACCACGCTTAACCTTGTTTAAAATGACAAATTTTATGTCCACACCAGAGATCGCCAATGAATCATGAAATTTTGAATATAAGTGAGTCCAACAATATTGAAGTTTGACTATGTACTCTGATTCATTCTTACTCACTACAGGTTGCAATGACCATGCTTACAACGTCGACATCGAACTCATACCATTCGAAATACAGATGTTTGATTCATAAGTCTACTCATTTGGATTCATAACTTTAGAAAAATACAGAGACACTCGAATCATTCATTAAAATATACAATCTTAGTTGTTGTTGTTGCATTTATAACAAAAGAAAAAGAGACACATAAGCAAAAAGGACAGAGCAGCAAGCAAAGCAACCAACACGCAACATTCTAGTGAGTATTTTAGTGTTCGTATGCGATTCATACTTGTTTTGAGCTTCATGTATATGTTGAGTTATGGAATGAAGAGTCGAAATCAACCACATCATACATGTTGTTAAGTATGAATATGATGAGTACATCAAACTTTGAATATGAGTAGAGGAAGTTTCATGATATTAAAATAAGTATGAATGCGCATAAGGATTAGAAATTATGAGCATGATTCAATTCTACTTATCTTTTTGAATACTCATTGCTGATCTCTGGTCCACACAGTATAACCTAGCCGGCTAACGGTCTCTGTCAAGCACAAGGTATGACTGACTGCACCCACCCTCATGCACTTGTTGTGATATTTCAGTGCAATACTGTGTAGTACCTTAATGATAGCTTTTCTACTGCAAATATTTAACTTTTTTAATGGATATTTTTTTTGTTGTTGTCTTTATTGTTGTTGTTGTTGTTGTTGTTGTTGTTGTCGTTGAGGTTGATGTTGATTTTAATAAACAATATTTAAATCAATTTTTTTTCCTTTTTTTTTCTCGGTATTTAATAATTTTTTTTTATGGATTTTTATGGATTTCTATACACAAAATTGATTTACACTTGGGGTGTGTAGATATGTACATATTGACTGACATACAAACATATAAAGATTTCATATGTTGTACATATTTGTAGTTGTTTTTCTGTTTGTCATTTCTTAATATTGTTGTTGTTGTTGTTGTTGTTATTCGTACTTTTTTTTTTTTTTTTTTTTATTAATTTGCGAAAGTATCTGGTCACTGGCTTGCATTTGACAATGAAGTATTTTTTTCAATGTCAATGAACCCCTGGGTGTATTTTATTTTTTTAGTAATCTTATCATAAGCGCTGCTTTTTTTGCATTTTTATTTATTTATTATTGTTTTTAATAAATTTGTTTTTTTATTTTTTTTATTTTTTTTTTTTGTAATTATTTTTTGTATATGCATAGACAAACATTTCTAAATATTTTCTATGTGCCCATATCTTACATATGTACACTGTGTATGTTGTAGGTAGCGTATAGGCCATCTTACTTTACTGGTACAATTTGCTAAAAACTGCACTCGAAATAAAAAATTTTTTTCTTTTTTTGTTTTTATTTTTCGATATTTTGTTGAAATTTCATTTGCAATTTGGAAAAATGTTGAAATATGTGCTTCGTGTCGTTTTTATTTTATTTGTTTATTTTTTTTTTGTTGTTTTGGATTGTACGTGTGATAATAATTAAATGGAACCATTGACTGATAGATAATGTTGTTCTAAAATATTTTCTCTGTTTTTAATTAGAAAATTGGCTAGTAAAGCCAAAACGGACACATAAATTTTAAACGAACATTTTATATCCTTTTTAACCAACCACCACTTTGATTAAATAATCAATCGATTTATTATTTAATCGAAGTGTATCCCAATTTAAGTTATTATAAAATTTAAACCACATCTTCATTAATTATTTTTTCCTTCTTTCTTTCTTTTGTTTTCAGACGAAAAAACATAGCCCCGGCCACATAAAACGACCCATGAACGCATTTATGGTATGGAGTCAAATGGAACGCAGAAGAATCTGTGAAATAACCCCCGATCTTCATAATGCCGAGATCTCAAAGGAATTGGGTCGCAGATGGCAACAGCTGGGCAAAGAGGAGAAACAACCGTACATAATCGAAGCGGAAAAGTTGCGCAAGCTTCATATGATCGAGTATCCGAATTATAAATATCGACCACAAAAGAAATTGTCACGTGGCAATGCGGCGGGCGCTACAACTGGTAAAGGTTCTACGGCTGAGGGCCAGAATGAAAGCAATAGCGATTTGAATTCGTCATCATCGTCGACTACTGGTGGCACTGGTGCTGGCAAGAAAGCACCACGTAAAACCAAAAGAAATTCCACAAGTAGCGCCAATTTAAATTATCCCAATAATGGCTCAACGCCTCCTATTAAGAAACAAAGACACAATAGTACCAAATCTCTTAATCTTAGTACAGATTATGAGGATGATGATATCTTGATGGATAGACACCATCAGCAACAGCAGCAGCAACAGCAACAACAGCACAATATGGTTGATATAGGCAGCAGTTATTTAAATGCCACAGATATTGCCGCTGCAGGCGGCAATGAATACAATACGATTACCTCAACAAGCAATTATTACACCTCAGATGATCTGAACGAAGATCTCAATAAGAATGTGATGCTACCCGATACCAATTTGGACGACAATCAACAACAAAGACTTCCGAGTTTAGAGAATTTAACGGCTGGTACGTTAGACTTTAAAACGGAACCGGATGCAAAGTTCGATGATGTTTTGAAATTAATGAATCCCGATAGCTTTTTCGAAAATTCAATTGAATTGAAAGAAACCGACTGTGATGGCTTAACGGATAATGGTTTAATAACCTTAATAAATCCTGCCACCGATTTGCATACCACCACCAGTAATAATAATAACAATAATACTAATACCACTACTCATACCACCACCCTACAAAGCAACACTCACCAACACCAGCAACACCAACAACAACAGCAAGAAGAACAGCAACAACGTTACCTTAAGGATCTCATGAATGGCTCTTTCGATGCAGATGACAATGGCAGCGGCACAATAGTCAACAACGATGCAAATCTACATCCAGCCAGCCAAAACTATTCAAATATTAAGTTTTCCATATTCAACTGCAATACTCTCAACAACAGTGCCGATTTACACCACACCACCACTGCCAATACATCGTCACATTCACAACTATTGACGATACGCGACGATATACTGCGTTTGGATGATGAGACGTCCCAACATCACCAACATCAAACGGCGGACCACCACTACAATGAGTGTTTTAGTGCACTCTCACCATGCACAAGTGCTAACTGTAAAAATAATACATGCAACAGCAACGGCAACGGTAATGGCAACAGCAACAGCCACAACCACAACAGTCAACAGCAACAAACAATGACAGGCGGCGGCGGCAGCGGCGGCGGAGGTGGAGGTGGAGGCGATAATGACTCAACACAAATGTTTTCAACACCACCACAGCAAACGATTACCATGAACATTGCAATACACAATGGCATTGGGCACTGCGTAAAAACGGATGAGTCAAGTACATTCCAATTAGACGATAATATTGCCAATAACACCTCAAACAACGCCATGGGACCAATTGTACAAATACCCTCCTGTACAAGCGGCGACGACTGTTGCATGATTAATCCGCACTCGTCCCACCACCATCACCATCACCATCATCACCATCAGTCGCCACATTCACCGCATATGGGTTTCTGTGGCCATTCGGTGGCATTTGGCGGTGCTGCCGATCATAATTGTGATACGATAACATTGGAACCCATCATCACTGCGGCTAATACAATACAAAGTGATCTCAACTATACGACATTTGAACCAAATCGTGCTCTATTCGATTTTACTAACGATGATTTACCACCATCTCAATCCATAAGTAGCCATTTAGAGTTTAACTATCAATTTAATAACATTTAAACAACAACAAATACAACTACAACTACAACAATAACTATATTGATAATGAAAAGGAAAAAAACAAACAAAAGAAAACAAAAACTTTTTTTTAGTAGTTCTAAGACAAAATGTCTTGGCCGTATTTACACTTGGCAGACAGACACACACACACACATACACACAAATGATAGATTTTGTTTTTTTGATCGTTCATTTGTTAATTTTGTATTTAACTGTAATGCTGCCATAAATAGAAAGAATGAAAGAAAGAGAGAAGAAAAAAAGGAACAAAAATTAGAAAAATGCCAACGCCTTTAAAGTTTGAAAATTTAATGAAAGATTTTCAAAACTCTAACGAAACCAACCCGAACCCGAACCGAACCGAACCGAACCGAACTGAACTGAACTGTGATTAAAATTTTAAATGTACGCGTAGGAGAACGATTACGGACCCCCCCCCCATACAACACAATTGTAGGAATTAATAATGACTGGACTTGTATGTTTGTTTGTTTGTTTGTATGTTTGTGTATATGTGGAGAACATGTGTAAATAGTTGGTATTATTTGGTGCTAAAAAAAAAGAGGAAAACAATATATACATACGTACATACATAAAAAATACAGGACAAGAAAAGCTTTTTAATAGGCAAGTCGGGTCTAAACAAGGAAAAAAAGGTACAAACTTTTTGCCATATTTTACTGAAGGGCACGTGGCATAACGTTTTTAACAACGTTATCACGTTATTAAAGTGGTGCTGCTATTTATTTCTTTTTTTTTTTTTAGTTATGAAAAGGTTTTTAACAGTTTTCTAATGATACACCCATTTTAGGGGTTAGTGTACTTCCGAATTTTCAAAAAATCACTTTTTTTTTGTTTTTCTTTGCACGGTTTTTTTTAGTTCAAAGCCAGGGAATTAAGGTGGACATCTTCTGTTGCCTCAAACGATAGGGAAGAAAAATGTGAAATAGTACAACGCGCACATTGATCACTCTTTTCAAGCTGGCGACCACGATTAACTTTAAGTAGTATTGAAGTATTGTTCAAGACCAGTCGTTTAGGGTAGAAAATTTAGGCGAAAACTAGAAAAACAAACTCAAAATGGCGCCATTTTGTTACATTTATAATATTCTAATACAAGCTATAGCTAGTAACATACTTTATATGAAACCAATTCGATATTTGCTTTCAGAAACTTCTAATTCGTCAAATTATAGTCGCGAAATATTGAAACAATCCTTTTCAGACTATTGTACCATTCGTTTGTTTAAAGAAAAAAAGGTTGATAAAACCCTTAGGAAGTACACGCGCCCCCTTTAAAGTAGTAGATGTGTGGCAATGTTTTCAAATTTTTCAATTTTTATTTGATTTGTTTGCAATTTAGATTGTTATTAAAGAAAAACGCTTTGCCACGCCCACTTAGTTTAGTTAGTTTATGTTATTGAAATCATTTCAAACAGCTGTGGTAAAGCGTAAGGTCATTATGACCCTCCACCCCCCTCCCCCCACTACGTTTTTGTCGGAGGCCTATGATTATGTTTAGAGAAAAAATTTAAAAATTTAAAATTTTTTATGTGGTTGAGTTAATGGGGTCTTAACGACTTCGGCTTAGCCAATTTAAAACAGAAAATTTTTCAATTTTCAATAGATACCCCATGGATCTAATTCATTAAATTTGATTTAAACTGAAATTACTTGTATTACTACCATTTAAACTGTGATTAAACTTTGTTAAATATTAAAGAAATTTTGTTTTTTGTTTCTGTATCCGTAAATAATATTTTAATTTTAATAGTTTTCGTTTACAATTTTTTTTTTTTTTTTTTTTGATTTGATTAAACAAAGTTTAAAAATTTTAATGAAAAATAAAAAGAAAATAAAAGAAAAGAAAATAAAAGAAAAGAAAAGCTTTCAAACAATAATTAAATACTTAAGCCCAAAGAGAGTTTTCAAACCGAAAGAGTATTCCAAACTGAAGAAGATAAAAAAAAAAACTCTTAGAGAAGATAGAAAATTGTAGAAAGAAAATAAAAACAAGTGTAAAACGGTGAAGATTATCTAAAAATAAATATAAAAATAATTATATTGAAATAGTTTTTAAACAAATATTTTTTAATGGTATTTTTAAATACTTTTTTTTTATATACAACAACAACTAGCTTTAAGATAAATGTAAAAAGGATTTGAAATTATTTCAGATCCCTATAAACTCATTATAATCTATAATCGTACGTGTATATTTTTATAAAGAAAAAACTTTAGATTTTAAGTCTACATAAAGAAAAAATATAAATATTTCTATAAAATAATAAAAAATAAAACTATAAATATATTTAATATATACAATAAAACTATTCTATATATTTAAATAAAAAAAGAAAAAAATATATAAAGATAAAGATAAAGAAAATGAAGTAGAAGTAGAAGCAAATAAATTATATTTTAAGTTTTAATTTTAATATTTTACAATTAAAATAAAAAAAAAAAAAATTAAATTTAAGAAAATTTAATTATTATTATCATTATTATTCTTATACTTACGCATATAAAATAAAACTACATTTAAATTTAAAATTAAAACATAAAATATGCTTAAATTTAAAACAACAATTTTAAAATAAAAAAATAAAAACAAGAAAACTATAATTTTATTTTTAAATCATAATAAAAGAAATGAGATGCACGAAATAGCAATGTCTACTGTATATTGAAATTGCAATTAAGTAAAGAGAAATTAAGTAAAAATGAAAGAAAATAATTTTAGCCCAAGAAAAAATAAAAATATTATGTAACGATGTCTTCTTTGCTTTAAAAAAGTTTTAAAATATAAACTAAACTAAACTATTGAATAGATTTCTTATTTTTTTCTTTTTAAATTAAAAATTAAAAATTAAAAATATATTTAATATAAATACTTATAAATACAATTCGTAAAGAGAAAAAAACAAAAAACGAAAAAAATATACATGAAAA
>QOCX01000002.1:356287-391392 GCA_005959815.1 Sarcophaga bullata
ATAAATATTCTTCTTATACCACCCCTTGTAGCCAATAGAGTTGTCTTCTTTAATAAGATTTTTAATTAAACGATTAAAATTACCATTGCCTATCCACCCCCCCGCCCTCCTTGCCCATATGACACATATATCCCATCTCTGAAAAAACCCCTAAACCACTTACGTACTCTACGTACGCATAAAATATTATTATTTTTATAAAAATAGATTAAAAGAAAAACAATAACAACAACAGCAACACTAACAATTCAATTCAATAAAAATCTATTTTAAACGTAAATTTGAATTGAAATTCAAAAACGACAAAAACAAAAACAAAAACAAAAAATATATGAAAATTAAAAATTTTAAAATTACGAAAAAAAAAACAACAACAAAAATAATAAACAATTTGTAGTTTTTGTTAATGATCATGGAATGAGACAATTTTTACAAAAACAAGGTTGGGGTTGTACGTATTGTTTCTACTACAAAATGCGCTTTTAACATGGCGGTCAATGCTAATGGCGTTTCCTCATTTGTTTTCAGCCAGCAACAGCCAGAGATTCTTAATTGTTTTCAATTCGAAAATTATTAGAAATTTATTTCAATTGTAATTGGTAAGTTTAATGAGTTCTTTGTTGCAAAATACGCCTTAATAAAGCGTTAATAGACCCAATCAATGAAAACGTTAAGGAATGGACAAATTTATTTTAATCGCTGCACTTTCTTTAGTCTTCTCAAATTTCCAGTCCTTTTAAATTTTATTTTAATCTTGCCAACCCCTTGCACATTATCTTATAATTGTGATGACCATAATCATTCCGCAACACACGACCTTTGTTTCAAATTATATTTACGTGTTCTTTTGGTTGTTAAAGAAGGATACTTACCTCGAAACAAATGACAATTTGAATAAAAGACATTGAATAGCTAAAAAATGGATAACACGATATAGCTCCAGAACTCTCGCCATCTAAACTGTTTCAATGCAAAAAAAATCGAAAATATTTTTTATCTAGAACGCCTTTACACCAAGTGTGATTGAAGGCCTATTTCCTAAGCTCAGCAAATAGAAAGATTACTACTTTTTTCTTTGATGCTTAATGGCAATAAAAATGTTTTCAATGCAAATTTACAAATTAAAGGCCTATTTACCAGCTCAAACAAATTAAAAACAAATTTTGAGAAAAAAAATTTATTTTAATTAAAATCTGCTGCTGCTTGCAATCAATTACAGTCTCTTAACGATTAACAAAAATGTTTGCTCCTTAAAGTATGCACTTATTTCAACATTACCAAACATGAATAAGCAAAAGAAAGATCACAAGTTTATTTGGTTGGTCACATTACCACAGACGTCGGCACTAAGAGCCCCCGGGGATTGCACATAGGACACTAACATCAACAATGTTCGTTAAAAAGACCATAAAATTGCATTCAGTTGCTTATCAGTTTCTTAAGGAGAAGGTTTATGCCGCTTTTTATCAGGTTTTACAGTAGAATTCACTATTTTCGAATGAGATTCACTAATAACAATGAGAAATGATCTCCATTTTTGGAATAATATTTGACAGACTTTTCAGATCCCTTCCTTAGAAGTAAAGTAAACATTATTTTTATGCTTTTTATTACATCATTACTTCACATTGTATTTCATTTAAATTTTTTTTTATAAAAAAAATAAGCTACAAAAAATTAAACTTAAAATTAAAATATTAAAAAAAAATTTTTTTAGTTTTGTTTCTTTATTTTTTTGTTTCTTTATTTTGTGAATGATGTTTTTGAGACTTTATTTTTTGTATAAAAAAAAACTTTGAATTATTTTATGTTTATAAAATAAATTGTGACTCTTCTGACCTTAAACCTTAAATTTAAATTTTAAACATTAAAAAAAAAATTATTTTCCTTTTTTTTTTACAAAACATTTGTAAAATAAAAATAATAAAAAATAATATTTTTAACCCAAAACATAATAAAAGAGAATAGTACAATATACTCTCACTAGTTCTACTTAAAAATCTAAAAAATATTTAAAAAAAAAATTATAAAAAAACAACAGCGAATTAAGAATGATCAAGGGTTTCGTATTTGTGATGCAATATAAAATAACTGTTAAAGTTTATAAAAAAGACTTGGTTTTTATATTAAAAAAAATCAGTTTCAAGTTTTGATTTTGTGTTCATTACATAGGATCACAGTGAACTATTGAAATATTTCAAGGGAAATAATTTTCTTTTAATTTGCATGCCTGACATAATTGGTTTTCGAGTGCAGGCCAAGGATTCATTGGGTATTTCTTTATGTATGGTAAGTACAGGGTTAAGCGAAATAAAAAGCGAGTTTTGAATAGGTACTTGAAAAAGGTCCAAATTAAAGCTTAACAAACTATTAAATTTTTATTTTTAAACGGAAAAACCGTAAAACATAAGCCACCCATATTTTAAAATTCGTAATAAAAAAGAATTTTAAAAATTAAGCAACTGAAATGCATAAGATTTTTGTTACAAAGAAAAAGTACTAAAAAAGTACTTTTTAAATAACAAAAATTTAGTACTTCAGCTTGTGTTTTTCAACATACCATAACCCTAAACAAAAATGGTAAGTAATTCGTTTAAACTGAGGCTATTCTTAATTCATGGTTTCTATGATTGCTTTATACACACATGTTTTGTTTTGTTTTGTTTTGTTTTTTTTTGTAATATTAAGTACATTATGTATAGTATATATAGTACATACATACATATATAGTATAATTAATCGTTCTAACTTATTTATTTATACATACATAAGACAGTTAATTAATTTGAAAAAATTTAAAGGGAAGAAAGAAAGAAAGGAAGAAAGAAAGACGGAAAGAAGGATGTATTGTAAGTGCTGCTACTCAACTAATATTTTTGTTTTTGTTCCTTTGCTTTTTTCTTTTGCATATCGATTTGTGCGGTGGCCAAATAATTGGAACCCTCCAAATGCAAAGTACTTTGTCTATGCGAGTTACGTATTAAACAAAAAACCGATATTAGCAGGAGCAATGCACCAATTGCAAAGAATACTATGATCAGAATTATACGAATTTTTGGTGGTACGGTAGCGGCGAAATTCATCAGATCGGTTATTTCATCGGGCAAACTATCGATGCCTTCTTCAAACCACAATATGGGGAATATGATATCGGGGAAATTGGCAACTTGTTTAATGTCGAATACTTGACTGACAGCCAAATTGATTTGAACTCGTGCCCGAGCTCTCAGTGTGGTGCCCATGTCCTGGAAAAGAAGGAAAGAATAAAGGAAATTAGTAAGAAAAATAAAAGCAAATACAGTTAAGCAAAGAATATTTTTTCAAACATGACTCAAAACACTAATACTTCTATTCCCTAACAAAAATTGCATAAAATCCAAACCTCCAGACCTGAAATAAAGTTGTTGCAGTCTGAGGCCTAAATATTTTACACGATCAACTTGGTCGTGTCCCTCAATACGTATGGGTCTTAATATGAGAATAAAACAGTCTCAGTTGCCGTAATCTAGTAGGTAATGTGTTGACTTATTCAACAAGAGTCCGTGGTTCAATCCCTGTCTCAGACATCTTGAATAAAGTGAAATTTAAATAAAAAAAACTTATTTCTTTAGGCGACAGTTTTCCAGTTTCAAAAATTTGTCATTTGGAGTTGATTTTAAACTGGAGCTGTCTCCGTAATCTAGTAGGTAATGTGTTGGCTTATTGAACAAGAGTCCGCGGTTTAATCCCTGCAGCAAGGAACTCGAATACTTATTTTACCTCTTTAGGCGATAGTCTTCCAGTCAGACAGTCTTCTGAGAGTAAAATAAAATTGCCATTTGATGTTGACTTTAAACTGTAGCTCCCTCAACTCAAATTGCCCAGAAGCGGCAAGCCTAAGTGCTACCACTCTAACGCTAACTCTACCAAATTAACCCTTGGATTTCATATAAAAATAATAAACTTACCGGCTGTACATCAATAAACAATTGATGTTTCTCTTTTTCTGGTGGCGAAATGCCATCGACGGCCGTACGTAAACTGTCATCGGCCAAATAGAAGTGCGGGAAACTCAACATAATGGGTGAATCTAAAAAAAAAAAAAAACACAGAAAAATTGAAAATCATTCATGCCTTAAAACAGCAACACTCCCGAGTCACTTACCATACTGGCACAGCGATACATTGAAGAGACCATTGGGTGCACAAGAAGGCTGACCGGCTGGACAGAAGCACATGTTATCGGGATTTGTTTCAACATCGGCGAACACATTAGTTGGTGGTGTGAAACGATAACCCTTGACGCCTGCCTTCGTTTCGACCGCCTTTTCAAAGACCAACGGCAATAGACGGCATAAATCTTTGTCGTAAATGTGCAAAATGCGATCTTCTGTTATATGTGGGGGGAATATAGAGCCATCAGTGCCATTGAGTACATTACAGCCATCGGACAGCCAGTGAGGTAGATGGGAACGGCCATTGTATTTATCGATAATACCGAATTTGGTGATATCATCGACGCCAGAAAAGATTGTAACGCGATCCTGGGAAGTGAATTAAAAATTAAAAAAAAAAATATTCTTTGTTTAGATTTGAAATATTTTTTCCTTTTTTTTTGTTGTTGTTGTTGTTGTTATCGTTGTGCAGTTTTATCGATTTATTTAAATAATTTACATTCATTAGCACTTAAAATGTGTACTTTTTCATCACTTACACTAAAAAAAATTCTTTTTAAAAATAAATCTACGATAATAATAAATATTTGCGTTCATTGTTTAATAACAATTCTTTTGTTATTTAAAAAATACGTAAGACGTAGACATTGAAAAATATTTTTTTTTTCAAAATTTTTTTTAAAATAAATCAAGAAAAATAATTTTTAGCACCTGCAAAATGACAATGTTTTCATGCATAGGTTACGAGTATTTCTGAAATCTTTTATTTTTGGAATGAATGAATGAAAGAAAAGCATTCATTTGAATCATGGCACGCATGCCTTATTAGAAGCGAGAAGATCTGACGAAATCACTTCTTTTAATACGCATTGTGTCAGACGACGATTTCTATTGAAAGAAATTTCCTAAGAAAACTGGAAAATGAATGAAAGCCAGCCAGGATATCTCCAGTAGGACTTTTGCAGTCAATTCGAAACTACGTCTCGTGCTATAAACACATTAGACGCAGCATTTACGACTCCACCATCTGTTAAATACATGGCGTCAACAAACAACGATGCCGCTGCTGTAACCTTAGGCTGCCTTTAAACTAATTAAAGCGCATGCTTTTTGGACCTATTCAGTACGAGAACCTATGGTTTGTACAATGATGTACAATTTACCAGAAACATTGGAATATTTTTTCGTTTTCACAAAAGAAATACCAATGGAAACGGTGTAATTTGTATGCTATAAAATGAAAACTTACCGTTGATGTACCATTTTTGCCATACATTAAACCGAATTCTTCATATGGCAACTTCTGTTCCTTGGGTACAACATCTTTGGCCAATTTCAATAAAGGATCCTCATAGCCCCACAGCAATTGACCCACGGAGACTTGAACAAAAGGTTTAATTTTTAAAATATCCATTATACTGGCCATGGCCAAACGTA
The DNA here is from genome assembly GCA_005959815.1 of Sarcophaga bullata. Taxonomy (NCBI): domain Eukaryota; kingdom Metazoa; phylum Arthropoda; class Insecta; order Diptera; family Sarcophagidae; genus Sarcophaga; species Sarcophaga bullata. Next base: position 361,879 of record QOCX01000002.1, read on the forward strand.
AAAATCTATTGGTAAAATAAAAAAAAAGTAAAAGTATTTCCCAAAGAAATTACTAGTTAAAGTAGACATTACCTGGCTGCATGTTTACTTTGTGATGTGGCACTTAACATGGGTATATTTGGTACAATAACAACATCATCATCGGAACCAGCTGATAATTCTTCACGGAAGATATAAATTTTCTTGAGATTATAACTCAATGTGCCATTTTCATTTTGAACAATATTGACTTTCTCCCACGATTCTCTTTAAAATAATTCAAAAATAATTTCAATTAATTTGATTTCAATTCATCAAATCAAATGTAGAAGAATACTTACGTATAGACATAGGGACCCACTTCATCGACAATTGGCTTTGAGCCGTTACTTAAAAATTCATTGGCATTTGTGACATTATATACGTAAACGGAAATTTTCGGTTCTACCGGTGGTTTTGACCACCAACCGTACGTTTGTCCGCCCGGCTTTAAGGCCACCTGAGTATTTATAATGAAATTAATTAAGGCGTAAAACTGACAGGCCACCAGTATACCCAAGACCAGTAGGCATACGGAAATTCCTATTGTGAACCCTATTGCAATGAGATTGTAAACAAAGAATTTTAAAAAAATTTCATTTTTTTTTTTTTCAATAATTTTTCTTAAGCTTATTGTGTAAATGTAATAATGATGAAATGTATTGCAAAGAAAAAAAAAAAGAAAAGATGAACAACAAAAAAAAAAAAAAAGGAAAAAATGAAGAAAAAACAAAACAATATTTATGAAAAGGAAATAAAGAAAATTAAATTGCATTAAATTACAACAAATTGATGCATTTGCTATACTATACTATTGTATAAATTAATGTTACTCTTAAATAATTAATACAATAATTATTAAAACCATGATTAATGGGCACATTCGCAGTAATAACAGTCAATTCAAAAAGTCTACACTCATGGCATGATTATCGGAGGATTGTATTTTCCAATAGTAAGACAATTTTGTTGTTGGACTTTATTTATATTAAAAAAACAAATTAAATAAAAACGATGACTTTAGAATTTATTAGCATTACGTGTATATCAATCAATAATTCAATAATTTGTATCCTGCAGTGTTAAAGTGTGTTTAAATTACGTTAAATGGCATTAGAGGGGGGTAAGATTTTATACTTAAAAAACTTCCTGGACTATTTTTGTGATTTGCTTGGCTAAGTATTACTTTAAAGCGTACCAAATATCTACACTAGAATAATATTAAAAGACATGGAATAGTGTTGATACTGTTGCCTGTTCAACTTCCTCTGGAGCATATGTTGCTATTGTCTAACTATTGTTGCTAACCCGTCATAAGGCGCCTGAATATACTGGGAATCATATTCCTAACTTTTCTAACGGAACTATTGAATATAAAATTGAAAAAATGTCACTACAATTGGCATGTTTCAGGATTCAATAAAATCTGATAGCATAATGGGCTGCTCCAGGTGATGCAGTTGTGGAATAGAATAGATTTTACACTACAAGTGAGTAATGTAGGCTTTGTTTTTATCGAATTTTTATTAGCACAGCAGACTTTATGTGACATTTTGACCAATGCGGGCCCATATGTGCATATGTCGATGAAAGAACCATCATTCATAATGACAAGGTTTCCCAAGTAGTAAAATGCATCAAGGCGAGAGAGAGAGCAAACGTTAAACACGCCTTGATGGAAGTTCAGGAAGCACTTCCTTCAAACCATCCAGCCAGAACGAACCACCATCAATGCAAATTTTTTATTTAGTCGATTGATGATGTATATTGTCTGTTAAAAATTTATTTTATAACGAAGAACAAAAAACCTATTTTTTTAGAATTTTTTTTTTAAAGTATATAAATTTACTTTTGTCTTGCACTGTATTTATACTGACTATAACCGTTGAACCCAATAAAAATGTCCATTGTTCGCAAACATATGCTACAATTAAAAAATTATTTAATAATTACAACAATTTATTAATCTTTTATGTGTGTGTGTGTGTGTGTGTGTGTATATATGTCCGTGTAAATATATAAATTTTATTGTATAGCCTACGTTTATAGCAGAACACAGCAGAAGCGAAATGATCTTAAGTTGTCAGGTTATGTCAGTTGTTACTCAGTCAAGTCAGTCTATCATACAAAGTGCAATAATTTTTCTACCGAACAACCACAGACCACAAGTGAAAATATTTTCTTTTTTTTTTTCATTTAATTTATGCGGGGGTAATTTTAATTTTTTTTTTTTTTTTTTTTTTGTAATTCATTTCAGTTGTATTTGATTCGATGTAATTATTTATTTTTATTTTGAATTTATTTTTTTTGTTATTTTTTTTTTTTTTTGTTTTATAGGGAAGATTTGTACATTGATTTGATGTGCTGTGCATATAAATCATGTTTAATTAAAGCGCGTGTTACTTATTAGGGGATTTGATTATACATGTGCATTTGAATTTAAATTTGAATTTGGATTTGGATTTGAAATTGATTTTGAAATCAATTTAAAACTAAAATAACTAAAGAGCTCGGTGGTTCCTTCTTTAGAAATGAAATGAATTGGAAACTGAATTCTCTGGAATTTTTAATTTAAGATTTTCATTGTAAGCCAATGGATTTCTGTGAATTTATGTTTTAATATGCATTTCTTAATTGCAAATGAGTCAAATTAAATTGAAATTATATTTAATTAGTTGCTTTAATTAAATATTCATCTGCAAAGTAATAGTTTTAGTCTGGTTTTGCTTGGAAACATCATCATTTTAAAAATTATTTTTTCTTTCTAGAATAATTCATATTTTTTTTACGATTTATTTTTTTATTATTATTTCCAGGCAATTATAGATTTTTTTTAATAGTAATCCGGTATTCAATTTAAACTATTCCAAGATTAACTGGTATTAAGTTTCTACGTTTCGATTTGTGACGGTAACTAGTATTAGAAGCATTAGTAAAAGGCAATGAATTAAATTAAATTGATTTGATTTAAAAACAAATCATATTTTATTAATAAAAATAAAAATGTTAGGGGAAAAACCCCCAATTATAATTACTTGTGGCCAAAGGAAAAAAGAAATTATGTTTAAGGAAATAAGTCAAGTGAAGTAAGTATGACGATCGATCTTCCCCATGGCCATATGTTTCAAAATGTAAAACTTTCCGTACTTCAGGTCAATTACAGTCTATTATTTATGTAACTCAACAATTGGTCATTATAATATTTTAGTAAGGATTACAACCTAGTTTCTCACACCACCCATGTTGTGTGTGCTAATTTTCTCCATGAGTGGTGAGACCTATAGTTTAAATTTGTCTCCGAACGCCAGATTTTTTCATATTTCCCATATTTCGGTAGCTGAACTGGTATTAGATTTATGAAGTCGCCGTAGTCTAGTAGGTAGTGTGTTGGCTTATTAGAGGAAAGGCCAGGGTTCGAATCCCCGGTCAGACACCAAAAACGAAATATAAAGAAAAATATTTCTTCGGCGGCTTCCTCTCAGCAGATTTCTGGCAAAAACTCTGAGAGTAAAAATTGCCATGAAAAGTTTCTCAAAAAAATCTGTCGTTCGGAGTCGACTTTAAAGTGTAGGTCCCGCCACTCATGTATAAAATTAACACACACACAACATAAGTGGTGTGAGAAGCTATGCCTAATCCTGACTGAAGGGTTGTAATGGCCATTATGTATGTATGTATGTATGAACTGGTATTTGAACTACGTGTTCTTTCTCGTCAAATAAGCCAATATACTACCTACTAGACTACGGTTACTTCAAGAACTTACAAATCTAAAATTATATTCGCTTTGTTTTTACTGTATGAGGATAGTTCATGAGCATAATTTTGTAAAAATAGAAAGTAATTCCAATTATTCACCTACAGTTAATCACAAAGCAACATTACTCGCTAACCATTCATCACTAAACAACTGTTAGCATATGAAATATCAAAAAAAAAGTTTTGATTGTTTTGTCTGACGATTTAAGTTGTTGTTAAGGAAATTTTTATTTCAAAGTCTTCTCCTTGAAGGAGACTCATTTAGCTGTCAAACGATTTGATAGCCAATTACAACAATATTGTTTAAATATGACATCTAAATGATGTTACACTCCTCTAGTTGCTAATGTGAACAATTTGTTTATAAAAATAAAAAATAAATTAAAAATTTTTGTTTTTATATTTGCAAAAACAATAAAAAAAATTTTTTATAAAAACTAAAGGTTGATTGGAAATCAAATTACAAAAAAAAAAAACAAAAAAATTTGCAAACAAATATTTCTATTATTTAATTAGTGGAAGGAAAACAAATCAATGTTAATATTTAATTAAGTAAAATGAATATGAATATTAATTAGTAATTAAGAAATTACAAAAAAAATATGCCAATTCATTGAAGAGCAAAGGATTGATTTAATTTAATAGCGGCATTTAAGTTTGAAATTAATTGTTAAATTATAGGTATACTTACACCATTTCCTCAAATATGTGCTGGATAGTTTTGTACAAAGTTTGTGCTTTTGACCATTCATAGTAATTTCATGCAGTTATAAAACTGAAAATAAAAAATAATAATAAATAATTAAACAATTAATAATTAAAAAAATAAAGAATATTCATTATAACTAATAATTGTATTGTTATTTTGAGACCAATTGTAGTTAATAAATGAGGCTATTAAACGTCAATTAATTTTGACAGCCAAATTGATTCAATTTATATTAACAAAATAAAACAATATGACAGCTTAACAAATAAAGATTTTGCATTGTAAACGAAATTATAATTCAATTAAAATGATATTGCAATCCAAACCAACAAAGTATTTGAAACAAAAAAAAAAATAAATAAATAAAAAAAAACAAAATTATTCTTAAGAAATACAACCTTGCTTTGATTCGGCTTTTTTAAATCGAATTGTATTCTATGGCGTGACGAAGCAACACTGAACTGTCAAATATTTTTTTTTTGGTATACAAATAGCCAACAATACTTGCATATTTATTTCAATTTTTTTTTCGCATTTTTTTTTTCTACTTGTGTTTGCTAAATTTGAGCTTACTTTTCGAAATACAATAAAAAAATCAAAGATGGTTTCATTTGATAGACGAAATGAGTGTAAAATTTTAAAATAAAAACATTCTTGATATAATCGTTGTCTACGGAATCTTTTTGAAAAAAATCCCTTTAAAAATAATTTAAATTCTAAGAATAATTAACAATTTGCTTTCACACTTAAGAATCAACAACAACAATTAACAGTAATTTATCAGGGAGTTCAAACTTTGTACTCCCATTAAACACACGCACACACATGCAAACACATACACACACACAAAAAAAAATTAACTGAAGGTTGTCAATTTAGCGGCTGCTAAAATCAACAAACAGAAGCAATATCAGCAGCAACATATCGAGTCCCATCATTTAAATATTGTAGTTTTAATCATGTTCTTTTTTTCTCTATCTCTCTTGAACAAATCTTAAACATCAAACACATGGAATCATTAAAAAATTTAAAAAAAAAATCTTCAACATCATCATTAATTGTAAATGATCTACAAAAAAAAAAAAAATAAAAAATAAACAGAAAAAAATAAACAGAAAAAACAGTAAAACATTGAATCTTTTAGCTGAAATTGTCTTTGCGGTTGATTTAGTGTTAAAAGAAATAAAAACCAAAAGCAAAACGTATTAAAACCGGTATAATTACACATATATTCCACACACACACACTCACGTGCACGTTCTCTCTCTCTCTCTCGTACCAATACATGTACAAAATTATAATAATTTGACATTCGCACGAATATTTACGAAATTTATCAACAACAACAACTAGAAACATAAACAAATGTAATATCCATATGAATTTACAACAACAACAATAATATCGCACTCATAAATCTTGTTACAAAAAAATTACAGCAACAATTACAAATAACAACAATACGTAGACAAAGTCTCCAAATGTACACATACACACACTCATTTTTAAACTCAGTTATAGGGGAAGCAGTGTTGCCCTTTTTTTATTTGCTGCTGTTAATTTTTAAGGACATTTTTGTACGTTTGATATAAAACCTTACAAACCTTACTGTGTTAGAAGTATTATGGAATATTTTTAATAATAAAAATAAGAAATTCATGGACACGTTATTGTAATATATGCAGTTCAAGTCAAACTATGTTCAAATTGTTAATTTTAATTGCAAATAATGTTTAAAAAACATAACTTGTTTATTTAAAAACTAATGACTAATTTATAAAAAACTTTGACATTTCATTTGTTGATAGAATAGGGCAGACGTAATCATTTCATAATAAACAGTGTTCAAACAAACAGCAAGATCATCAAACTTTCAAGATCATCAATGCTAGCTTGACCACAGTCACAGCACCGTTTTCGCCTAACGTTGTTGCAGAAGATTCACTTCTCATCATCATTATTCCATATGTGAGGCCTTGGTTCAAAACACAGACCAGACATCTTGTACAAAATAAAATATTAAAAATATTTCTTTGATAAGAACTCTGGGAGAATAATTAAAATTGCCAGCAAATGTTTCATAAAAGTCTGGTGTTCGGAGTCGACGTTAAACTATAGGTTTCCGTCACTCATGGATAAAATTAATGTAAGAAGCTAGGTCGTAAATCTGACTAAAGGATTGTAATGAGCAATTAAGCAAATAAAGTTGTTTGCTGGTGAAGGAGTATTTCTAGGTAGATCATCTCGTTTAAACGAAATGCAAAACAATAAAATACTTTTGTTGGAATTCCATTTCACATGCGCTGCATGTGCTGCTAAAGAAGTTTTCTTTTTTGTAATGCATTGTAAGTTTGCCTAGCCAATCGCCGGAACGAATGTGATTTACAAGAAAAACGAGTACTGCTTAAAAAATGTGATTCTCGAACACAAAACTTTTTATTTCAGTTGTAGACACGATGGAATAGTGATACACAAATTTTATTACGTCTTATCCCCAACCGTCAGATTTTTGCTCCTGTACCCTTTGCCCTTTGTTGTACTCGTTTGACTGGGACTGGTTTCGTCTTTCGGGGCCTTACGAAAATCGTATTAAAAGACTAAAAGGGACTTTGTATATGCTTAAGAGATTACTAAAACAGTAAATTTAATTTTAATTACCGAAGTGCGGCAACACTTACTTAATAAAAGCAAAGTTCACACAGTCTGTCATTGTTTGTTTGTTTTTTTTTTTATTTGTATTGCTTTTTATTCTTATAGGCTTGACTCAACTCGATAACGTTTCCTTGACTATCATTTAAAAAACAAAATTAATTAATAATTCTTTTTTTATTATTATTTATTGGTGTTGCTGTGTAATTTATGTTTTTTTTATTTTTTTTTTTTTGTTATTTGGTAAACTTTTAACACAATTAAAAAAATGTTTATTGCGTTATTGTTCAATTGTAACCAACAATTTAGAGGTCAATTTCTATAATAAAAAAACAAAAAACTTAAAAAATTATTACAATTTTAGGCGACGTTTTATTACTTAAAAGCATGTTTATCGAAATGAATTTATTGTTGTTGTTGTTGTTATGGTTGTTGTTGTTGTTGCTGTCATTTGAATTTTGATTTTATTAAATCATAAAATGTTTTGTATTCATTTGAATATTAAAAAAAAAATAAGTAAAATTGGAATTCACTTGTTAAATTAGGAAAATTTGTTCAAATTCTATACATGCCTGCTTAGATCAAATAAAGGTATTGTTGGGCGCTTTGAAAACATTGCCAATATTTTTTTAATATTATTTTTTATTTATTTCTTTTGTAAATTGTTATCTGAAATTGTATTTTAATTTATTTAAAATTGATAATGTGGGTCAAAATTCATAACGAAATATCGAAATTATTTCAATTTTTTATCAGCAAATTTATTCAATTATTTGGCAACACTTAATTATATCCATTTCACATACACATACCCACACACCTTATATGCATTCAAATTGCAATCTACATATATGCGGGTATATTCCATGATTAACGATATTAACGATCGTAGTTTTTTTTTTTGTTTTGTGCAATTTTAAAAAAATTTTAAAAATTATTATTTTAAATCATTATAATTTATTAAGATGTCTTTTTTTTGTTATTTTAATTTTTAATTTCAAAAAAAAACAATCCTTGTAAAACGTGTCACCAAATCCAAGAGAATTAAATTTAAAATTTACGATTTTTTTTTAATACAAAAAATATGCTGGTATTTCTGGTATTGCGATAATATCGAATGAAATTATATGAACAACCAGTGCAATTTTGTTTTTTCTTTCTTTTTTTTTTTATTTTTTGCAACAAAAACGTACCACTTGGAGGCATGCTTATAAGTCACCACACACAATAATTTATGTGCGCGGGGGTTATTTCACATTCAAAAGCTTTTGAATTTTTTTTTGTAATTTAAGCTTAAGTTGAAACTTAATTTTGGAAAAAATAATATGAATTTCAATCAAACAATATAAAATGATCCAATCAATGTTTTCTTTACTCATTTCTTCATATACAAAGGAAATGCTGCCAAATGATTCACTTGCGAATGAATTTTAGGCGGTGCATTGAACTTTTAATTCACACTGATATGGATGATCTGTGGCGTGGTTTTCTTTTTTTTTTTTTTATCACAGTTTATACCCAGACAGCGGGTCATTAATGTCTCTTAATTAAATGCTATTCAGGTTTTTTGCACTGCGGCTTTCTTTTGCGGTTCATTTCTTTAAAAATAGAATTCTTTTGAAATTTCTTTGTTTTGTTTTCTCTTCTAAGTCAAGTTCAGTTTGAATTATAAATCAAGCATATGTTCGAGAAAAATAAAATAAAATGTTTTATTTCTTCTTGTCAGCATTTAGATGGTTTACGTGACCGCCTCCAACTAATATAAGCGTCAAGCCATGTGTCACCATATCACTTCAACTGACTGCAAAAAGCTGTTCGGAACTCAAATTCATTTCGTCAGAACTAGATGCCTAATGAAGTACTCCATATCCCAGGGATGTTGTTTTTAGATCTGCAGAACTGCAAAGGAGGTCTTTGACTTGGCTTGACAAAACCTCCAAAGAATTCCATGCATTTTCTGAACCAATTCCAGTTCAAACAGAGCACAGACAAGTGCTGGGCATGAACATAATTTATCATGTGGAATGGAATCCATCCAAAGCTGGGGCAAATAGAGGAGGCATTGGCACTAAAGCAGAAAAGGTTCAATCAACTGATATAAGACCTATACACACATACTTATCCCGCCTGATACCTATTTTACTGAAATTAAAACGAATAATTTTATTGGAAAAAAATTTGTCTCAAAAACAGATTTTGAAAATGCAAATAAGGACTCAAGTCACTATGGGAAGAAACATAATGAAATTCCATCTAAAATATTAAGTTCATAAATTTACTGTCTTTTATTCAAACATGATCGATTTTTATTTTAACAATTAATCACAGATTAAACTGTAGCCCTTCCTACAACTTAGCAAACGAATTAAAAGTCATTACACATCTCAGCCACTTAAAGGCATGATCTTTGAAATTTAAATCAGATTTAATGAGTTTAGAAATTGAGTTGAAAATTTTATTTAAAATTTTTCTCACGTAACTTACATACTTATATTGCATATATCAAGAAAAAGAAGAAGAAACAATACTAAAAATTTAAATATTTTCCCGGACAAGAATAAAAACAAAAACAAATAAAATTGTGTTCTTTCTTTTGCAATAACGATCATTGAACTTTTCATTACTCTTTTTTTTCACAGGTGAAATGACTCATATGACAGTTATGTATGTATGTATGTATGTGTGGATATGTTTACAATATTGAGAATAATATCCAAAAGACCAATTATAGGTCTAAATAGTATGGTGGAGTTGGTGTGGCATGATGTCTGGTGTGTGTATGTTTGTGGTTAAAATGGTGAATATGTTGTTGTGGTACATTCTGAAACACGCACGACTTATGCCATGCAACTGAAATACCAGTATTAAGCCAAAGGCAAACAAAAAAAAATACAAACTTACACTACTACACGGATAGATACAAATCACATAGTGCAAATAGGTAAGTAAGTATGTAAGTATGTAACTTGGCTGTGGTAATTATTGCAATTTCTGGTTTTCTTTAAACCAAAAAAAAAAAGAAAAAAACTAAGAAAACCAAAAATAAGACAAAAACTATTTATCAGTTGGCCAACTTGTAAATCACCACCATGAAATAGCAGCGAACATATAAACGAACGGGCTAACGAATCCATCTTATCTCTCTCTCTCTCTCTCTCTCTCTCTCTCTCTATCGGTGTGGTCATGTGAATTTTACTTTAAATTCACCATGATTAATACTGTGATACTTATACTGTGTGATTGTTTTTCTCATCAGTTTATCATATGCTGTGTAACGGAAATAAAAAATTAGCTGCGGTTTACTTGATTAACGGCTGCTTATCTATGGAATTACGTGATTCAACAACAACAACAACAACAACAACATACATGTATATTGAGGGCAAATTGTTAAGCTCGAAACATTTTGAAAAGTTTTTTTTTTGGCACTTTGAAGGAAGTATCCGATATTCCTAGCTCTCATTTTGGGTTGTTTGTCAATTCATCTGGCATCTCTGGCAAAAGTATTTTTTAGAATATGCTCAAGCATCTCTTCTTCAATATGTATTATTAATTACAGTTCTTTGTGTTTTACTATGTAAAACTAGTTTTTCATTGTTTTTTCTTTTCTTTTTTCAGCCGAAAGATTTAAAAATTCTTTCTTTAGAAGCTAAACAAAGCAAAATTATACCCTTTACGTTGTCGTTTTGTTTTTTCTCTCTTATTTTTGTATTTGTTTTTTATTTTTTTTTTAGTATTTTTTAATTGTGATAAAAAAAGTTTCCACATCAATGCGAATGTTGTGTTTAAAGTTCAAGGTGGTATCAACAGTAAAATATTATTTAAAAAAAAAGAGAAAAAAGTAGCAACAACAAAAAGAAAAGAAATAAAAATAAACAAAAATACCTTCAGTTTCGTATTCAACTCTTCCGCAATAAAAAAAAAAAATAAAAACAATTCAGCTTTTAAACTTACATGATCTTGTAAAAGATTTCCATTCACTCATGTAACACTCATGTAACACAACACAAAGAATTATTGATTTAAGCCGTAGTTCCTTATTAGTCATTACATGAGATTTTAATTTGTGATTAAAACTAAATTGTTCGAAAATATAATTGCATCAACAAAATACAAACAGTCCGATGCTTATTTAGTAGAATAGAGGTGCTACAATATCTCTCACAATCCTAAGCCATTAAGGATAGCTCATTCGATAGCATTTGATATGCACTCAGGCTTACTTTTGGGATACAATTGCAGCCAAATTCATTCCCTTTATCACCGAATATATATGTATTGAGCAGAGATTAGCAATGAGTATTCAAAAAGATGATTAGAATCGAATCATACTCAGAATTTCTAATTCTTATGCGCGTTCATACTTATTGTAATATCATGCAACCTCTACTCATATTCAAAGTTTGAAGTACTCATCATATTCATACTTAACAACACGTATGATATTGTTGATTTCGACTCTTCATTCCATTACTCAACATATACATGAAGCTCAAAACAAGTATGAATCGCACACGAACACTAATATACTCACTAGAAGGTTATATGTTTGCTTTGCTTGCTGCTTTGTCCTTTTTGCTTATGAGTCTTTTTTTCTTTTGTTGTAAATGCAACAATAACTAAGGCTGTAAATTTGATGAGTGATTCGATTCACTTTAATGAGTAGGTTTATGAATCAAACATATTTCGAATGGTATGAGTTTGATGTTAACGTTATACGCATGTTCATTGCAACCTGTACTCATAAATCAACGTTGTAAGGAGTAAGTAGTTAAATTTCAATATTGTTGGACTCACTTATATTCAAAATTTCATAAGTACTTATGAGTAGCGAAAAAACGATTCATTCCCGATCTCTGGTATCCCTACAATATCTCTCACAATCCTGTTGCCCAGACAAACTACACGACATTATTTGTGGATTATTTTTTAAACATATTGTTGGCACTGTAGTCTGGTAGGTAGTATATTGGCTTACTAGACGTGAGGGCGTGATTGAAACCCCAATTCAAACATGTGGACAAAAATTTCTTGTTGCGACTTCCTCTCAGCAGATTTGTGGAAAAAAACTCAGAGAGTTAATAAGATTGTCATGAAAAGTTTTTCAAAAATCTGACGTTCGGAATCAGCTTAAGTGGTGTGAGAAACTAGGTTGTAATTCTGACTGAAGGGTTGTAATAATCAATTAAGACAGTATTTTCAAAACTAAAAAAGAAATCTGAAACGGTGGGCGTATAAAATGCTTGCAGAGATAAAAACTGCTTTAGGTTCTAGGCTATACGATTTAGTTCTTCTCATAAACATTAAAATTTGAGTGATAAAATTGTAATTTTTTTTAAAGTTTATGTATTTTAAAAGTACTATGTGATGAATTAATTTCTTTTTTTTTTTTTTTTGATAGGTGCAGTACTTGATATTTTATATTTATTTTCTACATTTATTTTATCTTTCGTTAAATAAAAAACAAGGTTAAATGCTAATTATTTGCATTTTATTTTATTTTTTTTTTGTCTTTCATTCATTCTTTAATTGATTTCATTTTTTTATTTATTTATTTATTTATTTATGTTATCAATTTAGCCATCAATTTAATTATTTTCTTGTTCTCTCATGTCTAAATAATTATTGCAACACGGGTTGAGGAAAAAATTCCAACGCAAAAAAAAACTTCAAAAAATATACCAGTTTTTGGACCAAAAAAAAAAATCGAGATTTTTGCAATTTAGAATTAAAAACAAAAAAAAAACAAATAAAATTATATGCTTCAGTTTCTTTGTTTTTGTTGTTTGACTTAAAAAAAAATTCAAGTTCAGAGATTTTTTTCATACAAAAAGTAAATATTGAAGCAAATGATGCTGCCAATTGTTATAAATAATGACCAAAACAACACAGAAGAAGAAGAAAAAAAAAAGGTTTTAAAAGACCGACAGACAAAACATAAAATAAAACAGCGAAATCATCATTTAACAAATTTTTATTTTTTAATGGTTTTCAGTTTTTTTTTTTTTGGTGTTTTTGTTGTTGTAAATCATGTTAATTTTTTCGTAATTTTTTTGCACTTTTTTTTTTGAACATTATTTGTGTCATGTTATCAAGGTTAACACCCATAATGTTGACCATTTAATAGCCTCCAGTAAAAGTAAGTAAAACAATGTTAATGATTGAATGAATGAATGAATGAATGTGCATATGACTGAAAGTATGTCGGAATGTATGACAGACTGAGTGAGTGAGTGAGTGAGTGTATGAATAAAATTCATGGAATTTATTTATGGCCAGCCGGCCGACCCTTTTAGCAGGTTTTTTTCAACATTTTTACTAATTTTTAAAAAAAAAAAAAATTATTTTCGCAAACTCTTCCAAATCTGTTATAGCAGAAGTATTTAATTTTTAATAGCTCTCATCAACACATTTCCTTAAGTAGTCGACTACAAATGCTTTTCAAAAGATGCGTGTTGCTAAGAGACTTCAAACCAAAATTTATGCAATTCGTTTGCATAAAAATTGAAAATTTTGTAAAGAAATAAAATTAGAAATTACATAACTTAACAACAACACACAAACATATGCAAATAAAAATTTTTCAATTATTTTATTAAAATAATGTTAAAGGAGGTCATACGCACGCAATACTCATTAAAACAATTATTTTTTCAAATGCTTTGACTTCAGTTGTTCAAAGCAACAAAGATTCTGCTGCCTTTGAGAGGGAATTTGTTTAACGCCATACATGCTGAACACACGGGCTAATTGAAGAATAATTAGGCCTTTCAACGGCATGAGACGGGCTCTGTCATGTTCGATCACTGAATCGCAATATGAAAAGACACCGTAGTCTGGTAGGTAGTGTGTCGGCTTATTAAACGTGAGTCCGTAGTTTAAGCTCCAGCAATTATGATAAAAAAAATATTTCTTCGGCGACTTTCTCTTAGCAGATTGCTGACTAAATCTCTAAGAATGAAAAAAGATTCTACTGCCTTTGAGAGTGAATTGTAAATGCCTGCACATACTGGTTAATTAAAGATTAAATAGATCTTTCCATGGCATACGACGGGCTCTGCCATGTTCAACCATAAAATCCTGAATACGGAGGAATGTTTTGTAAAAACACCGTAGTCTATTAGGTAATGTGTCGGATTGTTAGATGTAAGACCTTGGTTCAAATCCCTTATTACCTTAAGCACATTTCTACAAAAACTCTAAGAGTAATTAAAATTGTCATGAAAAGTTTATCAAAAATCAGTCGTTCGGAGCCGACTTTAAGCTGTAGGTCCCTTCACTTATATATACAATCAGCACACACTACGTGGTTGGTTAACGTAGGGGCTAATAGGAAAATACCTTCTTTAGTTGAACTATTCTTCCTGCAAATATTTTCTTGTCACCTACAATTGAAAGATAGCCCCTCTCTCTCACTCTCTCTCTCTCTCTTCTGTACCCTAGCAGCATACTTTTTCAGTTCCATCCTAATGCCTTGCCATTCACAAACCAAAACATTACATAACCTGGTGATTTTTATAGAGTTTGTGTTGTTCCAAGTCTATTGTCTTTTTCAATTGACTTTTGATGACTGTGTTACCCATGGGCCCTTTTTATGATGCATTGTTCATTCATTTTTTTATGGCTGTTTCTAGACAATAATGGCTGCGTTGAACTATTAAACTTGACTGTCGTCAATGAATTTTGATTGTTTCCCCCCCTTAGTCATGCGACCTTGACAATAATAATTTTCTCGCTTTGTTTTCTTTTTCTTTTTTTGTTTTTATTTCGAGTGTAATTAAATTTTGTTTTTCTTTTTTGGATAACAATTTAAAGCTTGAGCAACGTAAAGGGTCGCGGGGTTCTTTTAACATTGAATTATGAATTGTTGCCAAAACTATGATGGATTAGCTAAGGTCACTAGCAAAACCAAAAATAATCTTTATTTAACCATCTCACAATGTTTTTTTTTTTAATATTTCTATTTAAAAATCAGCAATTAAATGACAAATAATTCAAAATTTTTTTATTAATTTTATTTAAAAAAAAATTTTTTTCACATTTTTTTTTGCATTCACAGTTAATAGGGGTTAAAAGTACACACAAGTGCTTATAAAAAATGCAAAATAAAAGTTTTTTTTCCTAAATAGACATAAATAGCAAATAAAAAGGGTCTATTATAATGAGAAATTGTTTATAAAGAAAAAAAATCAAAAAAAAAATAAATGACAGCAACAACAATAGCCAGCAATAGCTAGTGATTAGATTAGCTACGTGTATTAAATTGCTATTGAATCTGAAAAAAAAAAACACAAAAAAAAAATGCAAAAAATAATATAAATACACAACAACAACAACAACAACAGCAAATAGCAACTAACAAAAGGGGGAAAAAAATTAAAAATTATTTAAATTTTTTTTTCAACTAAGAAAATATACAAAAAGAAGCTACTCGATTACACATATCATATCATATCGGTTTTAGAGATACTCTATTCAAGCAAAGTCTTGTAACATTAAATGGAGGTAAAGTAGCTAGGAAGGGCTCATACAGAATCCATGTTAGTCTATCTTTCCGCTGTACTTTGCCACCATATCTCGTGATGTTATCTCAGCCATAAGCTGATAGTCTTCCATTTGAGAATTTTTTTCTTTCTTGTAAATGGACGAGTAATTCTTGATAGTGTAACCCGTGAATAACAGTACATGGGTATCAGAGACCAGCAATGAGCATTCAAAAAGATAACTAGAATCGAATACATACATACATAATTGGCCATTACAACACTTCAGTCAGGATTACGGCCTAGCTTCTCATACCACTTAGGTTGTGTGTGTGTTAATTTTATACATGAGTGGCGGGACCTACAGTTCAAAGTCGACTCCGAACGAC
The DNA here is from genome assembly GCA_005959815.1 of Sarcophaga bullata. Taxonomy (NCBI): domain Eukaryota; kingdom Metazoa; phylum Arthropoda; class Insecta; order Diptera; family Sarcophagidae; genus Sarcophaga; species Sarcophaga bullata. The sequence continues at coordinate 377,886 of QOCX01000002.1, forward strand.
AAATTTTTGAGAAACTTTTCATGGCAATTTTATTTACTCTCAGAGTTTTTGCCAGAAATCTGCTGAGAGGAAGCCGCCGACGAAATAATTTTCCATATTTCGTTTTTGATGTCTGACCGGGGATTCGAACCCTGGCCTTTCGTCTAATAAGCCAACACACTACCTACTAGACTACGACGACTTCACTAGAATCGAATAATGTTCATAATTTCTAATACTTATGCGCATTCATACTTATTTTAATATCATTGAACTTCCTCTACTCATATTCAAAGTTTGAAGTACTCATCATATTCATACTTAACAACACCGTATGATGTTGTTGATTACCACCTCTCCATGACTCAACATATATAATAATCACAAAATGAGTATGATTCCCGTACGAACACTAAAATTCTGACTAGAAGGTTGTGAGCTTGCTCCGCTTGCTGCTCTATCTTGTTTGCTTATGCGTCTTTTTTCTTTTGTTGTAAATGCAACAACAGTAACTAAGAAATTTTAATGAATGATTTGAGTCACTCGAATCATTTATAAGTATTATAGGTAGTAGGTATAGGAGTAGGAATATAGGTAGTAGTATATAGGAATCAAACATAGATATTTCGAATGTTATGACGCATACTCATTGCAATCTGTACTTATAAATCAACATTGTAGTGAGTACGACTGAATCAGAGTACGTAGTTAAATTTCAATACTGTTGACTCACTTATATTCAAAATCTGATGAGTGCTTATGAGTAGGTGAAAAATCGATTCATTGCCGATATCTGATGCGTATGCAAGTGTTGCGTAGTGTAGGGCACAAACAAAATCTGTAATGCGAGTCTAAACAAGTCTAATAAAGCGATGCTAGAGAAACAGTCAGTCAGAAACACAATATGTGTGTTTTGTTTTAAATTAAAACGATAGAAAAAAAAACCACACACACTATTTGCTTGCAGTTGGCCACCTTGACCGAGGTCAAATGAATAAATTTGGTGTTGTTGTTGTTGTTTAGCAACTTGTTTTCTAAAAGATCAGTTTTTGCCTACGTTTCAATACAAATGCAATAAAAAAATAAAAGCTGATGACACTTAACGCATGTCGTTTAACGTTGCTTTCTGTGCGATTTAAATAAAGTCTTAAGTCTTAAGCAATAGAAAACAGACAGAAACCAAGAGAAAGTTCAAGGGGAAGGTAAAAAGAGTGAAATGAAGGGTTAGGGAGAGCCCCTTAGATAAATTGTCAAATGTTAACCAATATTTTTTTTTTTTTTGAAATTTTCGAATTCACTTTGAATATTTTTTAAAATATTTAAAGTGGCTTTAAATAAATATATTTTAATTTACAACAACAACACAAACGGAGAAAGAAAAAAAGAAAACACTAGTAAAAGTTGCATATATTATTACAGTTTTTTTTTTTTTTTTTTTTTTTTTTGTTAAATATTTCATATTCTTCTTTATTTATTTGTTGTTATTGTTGTTGTTTTTTTATTTTAAAAATCTGTGTTTAAAACGTTTCGTTTCGTTTAGATTTATTTTTTCATATTTTTTCTCTTCCACTTCTTCGTTATTTGAGTAGTTTTTTGTGTAAAATTTACAGTCAAATCACGTTGTTTGAAGTGTTATGAGCACTTCACAGGCAGGCATTTTTATTTAATTTTTTAAAATTGAAAAATAATTTTTTTTTTTTTTTTGGTATTAAAAATTTGAGATACATTGTGTTCAGTTTAACTCACAATTAACTGAGTAAATAGCACACGACATACACACATATGTATGTATTTTGACTGTAGCTAACGTACAAAGATTTAAAGTACAGTGGGACAAGTGGACACATATCTTCTTTATGTATATATTAACGAAATAAAAAACATGATTTTATTTGATACAAGAAACATTGTTGCAAAACGTGACAAAATGTAAATCTCTTACTTAGGAAATACGCATTAAAATCTGTTTTTGAAATTCTAAATAAAAAAAAAACAAAAGAATGAATATCTAAAGAATTTCGCAGTAAAAATAATCATGGAAAAAAAATCAAATAATAATTAATTAATTAATTAAATTTATAATATTTTCAAGAAATGAAAACCAGTTATTTGCAGCTTTCTTCATTCATTTAAAGTTCATTCAAAATCTTCATTTAAAATTAAAATTAAAAATTGTTGTCCGATTTTTGTTTTTTTTTTTTTGAATTGATTGTTGTTTATAATTTAAAATGAATAAAAAATCTATAAAATTAAAACAAAAGAAAGAGAAAAAAGAAGCAATTATCATAATTCAAAAATTTGTTACGATGGTTTTCAACAACAATTTTCTAAACCAAATAAAACGAAAATAAATTTCTAGAATTCTTTATTTTTAAACAATTCGCTTAAGGAGGAGTGTTCCAAAAACTTAACGAATTGTGATATGAATTAGTTTCTAAAGATGACTATCTGTTTCCCTATCCAAAGTTCTGTTTGGAAAGCCTTTTTCATCAAATAGCGAAGTTATTCAAGTCTCTACAAAACGCTCATCCTTCCCGTGCTGCTTTATGGCGCAGAGGCATGTATTCTATTAAGCACTGATGCGGCAGCCTTGAGAGTAAGTCCTACTTAAGATCTTCTGTCCAGTCCGAGTTAATGATGATTTCCGCATCCGCTCCAACAGTGAGCTGTATAAGCTCCTGAACAATATAAACATTGTGCAACGTATTAATATCCAGCGGCTATGCTGGCTCGGCTATGTCGTTCGTATGGAAGAGGATGCTCCGGCGAGAAGGGTATTTGATGCGAATATCTGCGGAAGTCGGCGAAGAGATCGACCTTGTTTGCGTTGGAAGGACTAAATCGAGGAAACCCTGTCATCGATTGGTGCGAGAAGCAGAGCCACCTGCAAGGATGTGTTACGGTAGGCCGAAATACTTTAATCGGGTTGTTAATGGCCAATTAAGTAAGTAAGTAAAGAGCTATTAGAAAAATGCTGGAAAAAATGAAAGATGGCATTGAAAATATCTAACATATCTGTGTTTCTTTGGAACCCGTCCCTCGTATTTATTTGTAATTATTTTGTAATTATTTATGAATGAAAATCATTTTTAAGAAAAATATGCAAACATTTTGGTTTTTTGGTTTTATTCCAATTATACAATATACAGTGGAGTAGAAGAGTTTGAAATATTTGTCTTACTTTCTCATACAGTAAGTAAGTTTTGTCATAAGAATTTTCAGTGAAAGTTATGCAGCCCACGTTATTGAGTCGTATTTGGCAAAAAAATAAAACAAAAATTTTATAAAAATTATAATTTTGCTATTTTACTACAAAATTTTTATGTAAATTTGAATGTTTAAAAAGCAAATTTTATTTCTTTTTTTAAAAGCTTTTGAAAATTCATTCGCTGTTTAAAATTATAAACAAACTTTTTTAATTTTAAATTATAAATTTTTAAAAATTTAAAGTCCTTTTAAACTTTCTTCTGGCCCACTGTATTAAGTAAATAAAAAAATTTTTTAACTTAAAGAAAGTGTTTGTTTTGTTGTTTTTACATTTATTTTTTCCTTCGTTAATAATAAAAATTATTGTAGTTTCTTTCAACTATTTCTTCTATTGTTTTTTTTCGTAAAACTTTAATGTTTGCTCAACCGACCGTCTGACTGCAGTTAAATTCCAAGGTAATCCACAGAAAAACAAGAAGAAGAAGAAGAAGAAGTAAAGGTAAGAAATGAAAAAAAAAACGATTACCAATGAATACGAATATTCATAATAATGGCTTAAAAAATTGACTCAAAATTTCAGCATAATTCATACAACAATACCATCAACAACAACAACAACAACAACAACATAAGCGATGAATAGTCAAACATCTTATATTCAATTCAATCATTATTTATTCATTCAAAACAGCAGCATAATTTTAATGTGAAAGGCAAAATTAAGCAAACAAAAAATAATAAAAAATTGTTATAAATCGGCAGTTTATGTTGTTTTATCATGAATCAAGTGAATTATTAATTTGAATATTTCATCACCATGATCAAAATCAGTAGTTCACTCGCTCACTCACTGACAAACTGAACTCCATTTAAGCATAATGTTTTTTTTTTTATTTTAAATACACTCAAAGTGAAATGTTAATTAATTTTAAAGATTTTAGATTTTTATTTTCGATTTCATTTAAATATTTCGTTCGCTCGTTTAATTTTAATTAAACGTAATTTTAATTAAACGAAATGGAAATTTAAGTGAACCTTGATCTTGTCAGCAGCCAGTTAAACCAGTCGTACTAAAAAGTTGTATTTTTTCTTTGTTTTGTTCGATTCAATCTATTGCTGAATTCGCTGAATTTACTTATTTTTATAGTTTCTAAGATTTTAAACAAATAATTTTAATAACAGATTTCACAAAAATCGGTTCTTCACCGCTTCCGCTAATGAACTTTCTAGGGCTGGTACTTACCTACTTACCAGAGATCAGCAATGAAATTCCAGAAATCTGCTGAGAGAAAGCAGATTACAACGCCAACAATATGTATAAAAAACAATCTACAAACAATATCGTGTAGTTTGTCTGGGCAACAGGATTGTGAGAAGTATTACAAGGATACCAGAGATCGGGAATGAATCGTTTTTTCGCTACTCATAAGTACTGATGAAATTTTGAATATAAGTGAGTCCAACAATATTGATATTTAACTACTTACTCCTTACAACGTTGATTTATGAGTACAGGTTGCAATGAATATGCGTACAACGTTAACATCAAGCTCATACCATTCGAAATATGTTTGATTCATAAGCCTACTCATTTAGAAAAATACTTATAATACCTTTAAATGATTCGATTGACTTGAACAACAACAGTAAAAACTCGTAAGCAAACAAGACAGAGCAGCAAGCAGAGCTAAAACACAACCTTCTAGTGAGTATTTTAGTGTTCGTAGGCGATTCATACTTATTTTTCGAAATCCACAACATCAAACCTGTTGTTAATTATGAATATGATGAATACTTCGAACTTTGAATATGAGTAGACGTTCCATCGTATTAAAATAAGTATGAATGCGTTTAAGTATCATAAATTGTGAGTATAATTTAATTCAAATGATCTTTTTGAATACTCATTGCTGATCTCTGTTACTTACTTAATTGGACACTACAACCCTTCTCTCAGGATTGCGACCTAGTTCCTCACACATGAGCAATCGGACCTACAGTTTAAAGACAGAATTTTGAGAAACTTTGCATGATTTTGCTGTCAGACTGATTGCCAAATGATTGCTGGAAGAGGAAGTTATCGAAGAAATATTTCTTTATATTTCGTTTCGTTCAAGATCTCTGAGTCAGGGATTGGCACCATGGCCCACTGTGCGGGAATTGTAATTTTTATTTTTTGCATCTTTCACCATTCCATCTATCAATCTAATGAGAAATTAATTATTTTTAATTATAATTGAATTAATTTGAGAATAATTTATTGGCATAATTAAAAAAAAACGTATCAATAATATTGCATTATGAAGGCAGAAATTAATTTCATAGTTAAACTGGAAAAATTATTTTTAATAGAATTCTATTAAAAAAAAACAACAACAACATATAACCCTTAATGGCAATGCCGACTTTCAAACGAGACAGTGGGGAGCAAAAATTTATTACATAATACCAGTAACTACAATAATAATAATAATAATGGATAGTAATGAATCATAATATTTGATTGCTTACAAGTGTAATAAAATCTTTGAATGAAATTATCGTTTTTATTTATGGAATAGACTTTGAATAGCAAATAGACTTCATAATCGTTTGAGAAAATGTAGTTAAGGACTTGTGCTAAGAAATTGTAATCGATTATGGATTATCGGAATTATAATTTATAAAGTGTTCTGATTTAAATTGAATTGCAAGTTTTCCAGGTAAAACGTAAAACTGCAATGTTACTGCTATGTTCACAGTAACTAAGTAAGAAGTAACAAAGATGACATGACATGTACGGAGCTTTAGCATCGAGTCTGTCAACTTTACAGCGTTCGTTAGCTGACCATAAGATGTCAGATTTTGAGAAATCAGAATTCTGTTGGTAGAATTAGAATTGTTTTTGAAGCTGCCGTAGTCTAGTAGTAGTAGTGTATAGGCTTTGTAGGTGAAATTTCAAACAAAACGCTGTATTTTTGAGTTGAATGAGAGACATTACTCCTGCAGTTTCTCAATCTAAATGAAAGCCACATTTCATAATTAATTACAAATTTCTAAAATGCAAATAGAAATGGTGTTCATAGCTCTTTTCTTCTCCAGTCCTTTAGTAAAAGTTTGTTAAACCTTTTATCTTTTCTTGTAATTAACTATTAAAGCTTCAAACTGGTATAATTTCCAATTATCTGCCTTAAAGAAAAACAAGAAATTTTTTTCTGAAATTTTAAATACCAATTTCAAGCATCGGAAGTTGAAACAAGAAAGAAACAACAACAACAACAAAATAAATGCATTAATAATTAATTAATAAATTGAATACCAATTTAAAAAAAAAACTGTTTCCGTTTCTTTAAAGAGTTGTTTTTTTTTTGTTTTTTAATAATTTTATTATTAATCTCTGGTAATAAATGCAAGTACATACACTCAAAAAATTTATGGCAGTAAGCCATAGCGTGGTAATTACGATGCGTAACCAAAATTATTATAACGATAACAATAACAATAATAGCCACAACAACAACAACAACAACAAAATAAAATATATAACGGAATGCGGAACCTTTAAAATTTATTATTTATTAAATTAAACAAAAAACCAAAAAAAAAAAAAAGTAATAAAGAAACCATGTTGTAAAGCTACAGCTTTTTATGCTGATACAAAACAAAAACAAAAAAAAAACAGACAGACAGACATGACTAAAACGGTAAAACATCTTAAATATCTCATTAACGTCAACGTTGTTACTGGTATTTTACTTTTTAAAAATGCAACTGAAAACATTTCAGAACAATGATAAGACGTTTCTTTTATTATTTTCTTACTTTATCTTCTGCTTCTTTTAGTTTCTCTGCTTTTTTTGTTTTATTTTCTATTTAAAAATCTGTTTTGAATGCATTCCCAAAGACAAGACAAAAAAAAATGCTGTTTATTACCATACACTGTATGGTATTTTTGATAAATAAAACATACACTCGAAAATAAATTAAGTATTACCCCCTAATTCCCCACAATATAAAACACTTTGACTCACATTATGTTAAACAGCGTGTTGAAATGTTTGTCACTGTAAAATTATGTATAAACAGAGTTTTAAAATGAAAACACAACAACATTACTTTGTTATACAGATGCATTTATAGTGGTTGTTGTTGTTTTTGTTGTTGTTGATTGCATTTTATTATACATTTCTTTTGTAATTTCTCTCTTAAAGCCCTTTGTTATTAAAACAAAACAACAAATCAAAAACAACACACCTTTTCTATGCTATTTTGCTGCTATTGTTTTCACATGTATTTTTCATGCAATATTNTATGAAAGTGTTGTATTTTGTTTTTGTTTTTGTTTCTGTTATTGTTTTCTCTTCATTTCATTTTAACACTGATAATTATGTTCAATGGCTGTTTAAGCAGCAACAACAATTACAACAGCTTTAACAACACTAAACACAAACTAAATGCCTGTAATTTGAAAGGAGAAAGAGTCTTGGAGAAAGGAGCGAAAATAAAAGAAGAAGAAAAAAAGACTTTTATTTTTACTCCCATATACAGCAAGCAAGGCAATTACAAGCAAGCAAACAGCATTGTTAAACTTAAACATTTATTAGCACTTCCACTCATTTTCTTCTCTCACACAAACACACATACACACCACACTCAAACATTTGAACATCGATCAAGCAAGACCTAAAATAAAATCCAAAAAACAAAAACTTAAAATACCTGTTGTTTGCTGTGTGTGGATTTTACTTTGATGGCTGTTGAGTTTTTGTCCAATTTTTGTGGTTTCTTTCTTTATTTTTTTTCTATTTTTTTTTTTCAAAATTAAATTGAAAAAAATATTAAAACAAAATAGATTAAGAAAATAACAGAACACAAAAAAAAAACAAAGAAAAAATATTCAAAACTATTGCAATCAACGATTGAAATGTAAAATCAACTGAAAAGAAGACAAACTGCAGCATAAAACCAAAAGAAAAAAAATAAAAATTGAGAAAATTAAGATAAGAAAACTGACTGCACAACAAACAAACAAAAACAAAAAACAAAAAACAAAAAACTCAAACAAAATATATACTGAGTAAGTGATACACGGTAAAAGGGCCAGACCCTTAGAGGTATTAATTGTTTGGGAAAACTTTCAAACCTTTCTAATTATTTTTCATATTTTTTATTATGAACAAATATAATAACCAGTTTATTCCGGGTAATAAATTTAATCACTATTCTATTTAATATGTTGCCAGCAATTCAAGTGCAACCCATTTAACCTTAAGACGGTAATTTCGATTGACCTTTGAAGGTAATTATATTATTAATGAGAATACATCGTTTGTATATATTTTTTTCATAATAATAAAACTAAACATGTTTGTATTCATATTCAATGACACTTAGAATTCAAAATATTAAACAAATTATTTTTTTTAATTTAATTTTTAAGTAATTATTCCTTTAAAATGAACAATCATGGAATTTTTTTAATTAAAATTCCTTAAATGTTAATAGACGTACAAATTTGAATATTTTTTTTTTTTTACTTTAAATATTAAAAAATTTTAATATTTAAAGAAACAAAAATATACAATAATTTGTATTGTATTATCGAATATATTCTAGGCATGAACATGAGTTTTGCTTAAAAAACAATGTTTCTTTTAAATAAAAAAAAATAAAAAATTCTGTGATTCAAATTTAATAAAAAAAAAAATTTGAAATTTTAATCATAATCACACAAACTCTGTTTTCGGAATCGATTTTAAACTGAAGGTCCCGTCATACATGGATTAAATTAACACACCCCACATAGGTGGTGTGATAAACTAAGGTATAATCCTGACTAAAAGGTTGTAATGACGATTTAAGTAAGTACACTTATTACATTGTGACGCGTAAAGCCTGTTAGTCATAGTAAGTTTACATATACAAATGTTTAGAATCCTTTTAGGATAAGATATAAGAGGAATAATATCAGTGTTTAAATTAATCCGAAGCAACATTCAATATGAACTGCTCTAATAGAGTCCACGGATGTATCGAAATTTTTGGTAAAAATTTCAGCCAAAGGCTTAACTTGTATAAGCACGCACGTAAATGGCTTTCGCCAGATTCGGTAAATCTTTCTAAATAAAATGTGAGTTTAATTTAAATTTAAGAAATTGAAAGTCAATCAAACGAAACAAAATTGCATTCCTTACATGTTCTGCCATTAAATTGTTGCATGAAAATGTAAAGGAAAGAAAAACAATCTTTACAATCAAATCCATATTGTCTAAGTGGTTAATCGCTGTTCACTTAAATTATTCATTCAACCATTTAGACAATTAGACTGTCAGCCACACGGACTCATTAAGGTGCATACAATTACAAAAGTATACATCGACAAGCACAGACAATTCGATACGTTATTTGCAACCAAATAACTTGCAACAACCGATAATTTTTTTCATTTCTTTTCATTTTTTTTTTTTTATCTTTTCTACCAACTAGTTATTGAATGATTAACTTAAAAACATAACTTACTTAAGGAAATTTCATGAAAACTAAGGAAAATCTTTAAAAATGTACTTAGTTTTGTTACTTTTTGTTGTTTTCTTACTTTGTTTTTGGTTGATTTCAGCTATTCGTTGTCGAGTGTTAAGGGTATTCAAATAGAATTTGAATTTTTTTAAAAAATTCTTTTTTTGTTTTAAATTTTCTAAACACTTTAATTAATTTAATTAAATGTTGGCTTTTCAATTATTTTCGTTGTGGTTGTGGTTGTTGTCGTATTTGTATGAAAATTTTCTTTTCTTTTATTCCCAATTCTCAATATTGCTTAATTTTTATAATTTTTTTTTTTGATTTTTCTTCGTTAAAACCACAACAACAAATTCCTTTCCAAATAGTGTGAAAAAAAAAGAATTAAAAAATTTTTAAAAAATCTTTTAAGCCCGCAATTTCACTCTCTTTCAGTCTATTTTATTTTACTTTTTTGTTGTTTTTCTATTTTTTTTTTTTTGTTTCTTTTCTTTTCGTTTTAAGCGCACTTTGGTATTGCTNGTTGTTGTTTTGTATTTTATACGTCGTTTCTCTTCAGTGTGATTTTGTTTTAATTTTTTCTTTTGTGAATTTTTTTTCTTTTTTTTGTTTTCAAATTTAATTTTCAATTCAATTTCAGTTATTCACGCCAGCAACGTCTATGAAAAACTGAAGACAAGAAATTTTGTTTCAAGCCAAGTCTCGTCTCGTCGCGTTGTTGTCGTTTGTATTAGCCCCGTAAGTTTGGCTGAATGCTTTTTGTTTTCTTATTATTATTGTTGTTGTTGTTGTTGTTATTGCTATTATCGAAACTGAGATATCGTTGCTGTTAAAATGTTGTTGTGGCTTATAGCTGGTTTTTTGCGTTTAAGCTTGGCTTAAACCCACTAAACAGGTAGTGTGTATGGGGCCAAGCCAACATATTAACAAACAACCAACCAGCCTGTTTGTAAGCGAGCCAAGAATAGCAACAGCAACAACAACAACAACAACTACATTAATAACATAAGAAAAGCTTTTTTTTTGTAAAAAAAAAATTAAAAACAACTACAACCTGAGATTTTAGAGAGAAATTGAGAGCGAGAGAGATCTATTGAAATCAAAGTACACACATGCATATACAATCAAAATAAAACGCTCAACGAAAAATGTTCATCAGAAAAGTTTATCAACTGCCTTATGAAAATAGGAACTCAATAGATATTAACGCTTCCTTTCGTATGATTGATCCATAATAACAGGTCAAACAATAGAAAGAGCAATAAGCTGTACGTTTTGCGTCCCAAATTTTAAGAGTTCACTCAGAGTCTCCTGTCTAAAGGATTTAAGACTTGTAGTCTATTTTTCCCCCACTTTAGGAATGAACACCATTCTTGCCATTCACCAGCAATACTCGCAGTATGCCTTAGTAGTAGAGCAGAAAAATGTCCATTCCTTTCCCAGAGTTTTACACGTTGGACTATTCTTCAATGTACTCTTTTCATCCTCAACCCGGTACAGATAAAAGCCGCAACCTAACAATTTCCAGGGCTATGATCACCACTGTCTTGAAATTGTATTCACAATAACACTTCTGCCTTTTCTAATTCGATTTTTTGATTTTTTATTGACATTATCATGCCTTATCCGCTCTTTTTAAGAGCTTTATATAACCACTGTCTTACGTCACGGCCTTAATTGACGATAAATTGTGATAAATTTTCATTATGCAAACACAAAAACAACATCCCTTAATTATTTATTAAATATTAAATAAGCACAGAAGAAAACCCCTTTAACTGTTTGTTCTTTACGAACATTTTTTCCCTGAGCGTCATGATATCCATGATATCAGTTACTCTAAAAGCTCTGCTAAAATAATTATACAACAACTATCATATGCTGTTAACACTCTCTTTACGGGGAGTAAATTACTATGGATATGCGAGCAATAGCACATTGATTGGAATGTGCGTAAATGTTCATAAATTGAGAAACTTTATTTTCTCTCTTGAATATGCGGTTTTTGTTATTGTTTTTATTTTAATCAGCCTGTGTATAAATAATTAAAACATGTTTACTTGAATGCATTACCAACAAGAACCTGTCAAAAAAAAAAAAAGAAAAACACATAGCCACACATACACGCATGCGATTATGTATATGTGTAAATACATTTACACAAAGCAAAGACATGTAATCAATAATAAAAATAAAACGATTCACTCTCATTGTTGGTAATTCATTGATAAACATATAATCGGGACAACGACAACGTCACCGACAACCACCCAATACAATAACACTACACTATGCAGATAGAGAGTGGAGTTTGGGTCTTAAATAATTAAGTAAAAGAGGTTATCTATCGATGATTGTTTTTTTGTTGTTTTTGTTGTGTTTGGTTTTGTCTCTCTTCGATTAGAGATTATCTAAGTTCATTTGAAAACACGTTTTTCAAAAAGTCTACGTAGTATGTTGCATATGAAAGAGTAGTAGTAGTAGTTAAGGTTTGTGTGTGTTTTTGTTTCCTTTTTGTTGAAATACTGCTGCTATCGATTGCAACAATTTCGTTTTATTGTTTTATTATCTTAGTGTCGTATTAAATAGTTTCAAATAATAAATAAAAAAATAAATTTTTTTTAAATGGAAAATCTGTATTCAAAAGTTAAATTGTTTTTTTTTTATGACAAACTGAGTCATTGAGTTATTTTTGTTGCTATTGTTGTTTTCGCATAACAATGCAATGAATACAATTTTAAAGAAATGAAAAAAAAAGCCAAGAATTTATTACAAAGAATGAAAAAAAAACAGCAGCAACAATAAATGCAATTATACCAACCGTATTAACAATTTATTTGAAATTGCATTTGTTTTTCAATTTTTAAAGATACTCAATATTTGTATTTGTATTGAATATTTTTCTTTATGGCATTAAATCATTTTTTTTTTCTTTTTCTTTCACATACAATAAAAAAGAATAACAATAACAACAATAGCAATAACAAATTAGCAATTTGTAATCATAATATGACTTAAAACGTAAAGGCATCATCAATAAAATATTCGCTTATGACTTTCAACACCCTTTGAATATTAAAAAAAAAAACATGCCAATTTAATAAGCGTACAAAGTGTGATCCTCTAGCCCCCCCCCCCCTTTAACTCACTCATCGTTATTAATATTATGGCCATGGCTATTCATACAAACATTCTACAATATATCGATAAAAATATCGATATTACCGTCATTTTCCCTATTTACTTTTGCTATTTTTGTATTTTTATTGAGAATTTCTATTGAAAAGTATTTTCCAAGTATGGCGGCAATTTCTATAGGCAAAAGATAAAAATCAATCGTTTAAATCTGTGATTTTCTTGATTTCTAAACAGAGTGTTCCCGCAAAGTGTGTTATTTTTAGATTTTTGTAACAAAAAAAAAAGGAAACCTCTTTAAAATAATGAGGTCTCATCATACATACATACATACATAATTGGCCATTACTACCCTTCAGTCAGGATTACGGCCTAGCTTCTCACACCACTTATGTTGTGTGTGTTAACTTTATACATGAGTGGCGGGACCTACAGTTTAAAGTCGACTCCGAACGACAGATTTATGATAAACTTTACATGGCAATTTTATTTACTCTCAGAGTTTTTGCCAGAAATCTGCTGAGAGGAAGCAAGTCGCCGAAGAAATATTTTTTCATATTTCGTTTTTGATGTCTGACCGGGGATTCGAATCCTGGCCAATCTAATCTAAGTCTAAAAAGCCAACACACTACCTACTAGACTACGGCGACTTCCTCACGGGCACTGTCGCGAAATTTCTGCAGAAGTTGCG